>SKCR01028461.1:0-19130 GCA_019454045.1 Zanthoxylum bungeanum
ACTCCTAGCAAAGCACCAGTCTACCCAATTCTCCGGACATATCCTCTAAGAATATCAAAGATCTGTATCAAGTGTAGTATACAATTGTATTGTGCATATCGGCCTAGTATCAGATAATCACGTGCTAGGGCTGGGGCTGGATAAGTGTCTCCCCGTCCGAAACACATATCGGATGTCTGGTAACTAGTCTCTATAATCGGATATTCATGACCTGGTCATAATATCACGATTGGATGCGCATCACTTAAGAGCACTAATACCGTATCCTGCGTGACATCATCTCCACTATGACTGGAGTGATACTTCCGTCTTGACATCACATCCAATACACTACGACTCTCTGATAAACCCAGAAGAGGTGAACACAGAAACAGTTAAGATCCCCCAACCACCAAAACCAAAGTTTACCGATTGTCGTAAGTATTAGCGATGTAAGTCTCAGGTTAAGACTATACACACCTACCTTGATTTCGGCCTCCCATAGACACCTAGTCATAATACCAATGGGATTCCGAAGGGTCTATCCAGAGCGAAGCTGTTTCCCGTACCATCGGTGAAACACGACCTCCTATCGCACTTGCACAAGTATCCAATACTTATATATATGAGAACTATGCCGTTGTGCCCTCACAACGCGCACAAGTGCAATACTAGCCTATTCCGCATTATCGATGTCCAGTCTCGATAATACTACGGCTAGGGATATTTAATGATTAATCCTTCGTGGACTGATACTGTCTCATATCATCTCAATCCAGGAACAAATCATAGGGACCTCTCTTCATTATATATCTATGGTGATCTAATCACAAATGACGAGAGTGCAATTCCTTGTTACATAGTTAATTTGCTACAGCAACATAATGATCTGTGCAAATAGTGACGCTATGGGTCATATTATCCAACAACTCATGCATCCAAGTGATACACCAAGCGGACGGATCTACTCTAGTAGCCTATGAGATCGGCTACCCCACTTAAGGGCGGATCATATCATCATGCTAGTCTCTCCACTTTGTGAACGCCCAGATTATTCATAAAACTATGACTATGAATATTAAGAGTAATGATTCTTACTAGGCATGGAAACCATCTTCTTATTACTCCAAGGGCTTTATTATAGTGTTGATGATTCATATAAGTTATGTAAGACAGATATATAAAGATTGACGTTGTATTAATTAATGAAAATATTACAAATACATGTACATATAGCCCATCCACAAGTTGGGTATAGGGCATATCCCAAACAATCTCCCACTTGCACTATAGCCAACTAGTATGAATCTAGACACCATACTCTCGGGTGTGCCTATCATGCTTTGTTGAGTCAGCCCTTTAGTCAGAGAATCTGTAAGATATTTTCTGTGGGTATTTTCTCTATAATAACTTCTTTTCTCTCAAAAATATCTCTGATGAGATGATATCGCCTGAGTACATGCTTGGATTTCTGGTGGGACCTTGGTTCCTTTGATTAAGCAATGGCGCCCGTGTTGTCAAAGTACATCACGACATTCTTTATCACGGGAAGCACTTCCAGCTCCGTGATGAACTTCTTTATCCAGACTGCTTCTTTAGCTACCTCAGATGCTGTAATATACTCGGCTTCGTTGGTGGAGTCCGCTGTAGTTGACTGCTTTGAGCTTTTCCAACTTACAGCACTGCCATTTAAAGTAACAGATATCTTGTTTGTGATCTGCTGTCATCCCTATCGGTCTGAAAGCTCGCATCACAGTAACCAATGACTTTCATCTCAGAACAATCTCTGTATGTCAAAAACAATTCCTTAGTTCTTCTCAGATACATGAGGATTGTTTTGACAGCTGCCCAGTGTTGCTCACCAGGATTTCCCTGATACCTGCTCGTTATGCTAAGAGCATAAGAGACATCAGGTCTTGTACATAGCATGGCGTACATGATCGATCCTATTGCTGAAGCATAAGGGATCATACTCATACGCTCTCTATCTGAAGGAGTATGCGGACATTGCTCCTTAGATAATTTGATTCTATGACAAGTAGGTAAATTACCTCTTTTGGAATCTTCCATTTTGTATCTTTTCAAAACTTTATCTATGTACGTAGATTGAGAAAGTCCTAACAACCTCTTAGATCTATTATGGTAGATCTTAATGCCGAGGATGTAGGCTGCTTCTCCCAAATCTTTCATGGAAAATTATGAGATAATCATTACTTGTTGGCTTGCATCATGGGAATATCATTCCCGATGATTAATATGTCATTGACATATAATACAAGAAATACAACAGCACTCCCAATACTTTTCCTGTAAACACAAGGCTCGTCTACATTTTTTATGAAGTCAAATTCTTTGATTGTCTCATCAAATCATATATTCCAACTTCTGGAGGCTTGTTTGAGTCCATAAATGGATCGTTTAAGCTTGCATACTTTATTTTGATCATCCTTAGATGCAAACCCCTCAGGTTGTGTCATATAGACTTCCTCTACGAGGTTCCCATTAAGGAGAGCTGTTTTGACATCCATCTGCCAAATCTCATAATCAAAGTGTGCAGCTAGTGCCAGTAAAATTTTAATGGACTTTATCATTGCAACAGGCGAAAAGGTTTCTTCATAGTCAATTCATTGGACTTGTCTATAACCTTTTGCCACCAACCTAGCCTTATAGGTTTGGATGTTGCCTTATGCATCAGTTTTACACTTGTAAATCCACTTGCAGCCTATGGCTTTTATCCCTTCAGGTGCATCTACCAAATCCCAGACTTGATTCTGATACATAGGATCTATTTCGGATTTCATGGCCTCAAGCCACTTGACTGAATCAATGTCACCCATTGCTTCGTCATAACTGGTGGGATCATCATTATCAATGACCAAATCATGTTCCTCATCAATATGGAAACCATATCTTTCAGGCTCATGTTTTTCCCTACCAGCCCTTCTGAGTTCATAACCTTGTGGTTGTTCCGTCGCTGCCCTTTTGATTGGCCTGGGGTTTAGTTCTATGTTAGTTTGTTCTCTCGTACCTCATCGAGGTCAAGTCTACTCCCACTATATTTATTGAGAAGGAATTCATTCTCTAGAAATTTAGCATTTCCTGAGACAAATGTTCTTTGTTCATTGGGACGTAGAACACGTATGCTCTTGAGTTCAAGGCATATCCTACAAACTTATATTTAACTGCCCTATCATCAAATTTTTTTATTTTATGTGAGCTTGACATATGCGTCACATCCCCAAACTCTTAGATAACTGAGACTATGACGTTTCCCAGACCATAACTCATATGGTGTTTGACTAACAGTCTTGGAAGGAACTTGGTTTAGTAGTAGTGTGTAGCAGTATCTAAAATAAGAACCCAAAATGAAAGAGGTAGATCATGCATAGCATCATTGATCGGACCATATCTAATAATTTCCGATTTCTCCTTTCGGAGACCCCATTATGCTGGGGAGTTCCCGGAGGAGTCTACAGGGAGACAATGTCATTTTTTCTTAAGTAATCTTGAAATTCGTTACTTAAGTATTCACCACCTCGGTCAGACCTTAGTGACTTAATACTTTTATTAAGCTGGTTTTCTACTTCAGCCTTGAAGTCTTTGAATTTCTCGAAGGCTTCAGATTTGTACCGCATAAGGTATACATACCCATATCGCGAATGATCATCGATAAAGGTATAAAGTAGGAGAATCCACCTCTAGCGGTGACTGTTATTGATCTGCATACATCAGAGTGTATGAGTTCTAATGTCTCTGTTGCACGCTGTCATTTACCTTTGAAGGGTAATTTAGTCATTTTACCAAGTAAACAAGACTCACAAGTTCCATAAGGTTCATATTTGAAGGGTTTGAAATACCCATCCTTATGTAGCTTAGTTAATCTTGTTTCATTGATATGACCTAAGCGACTGTGCCATAGAAGTGATTCATTGAGATTATTCGAGTTAACGTTGTATATATTAGAGGTTGAACATTCTTTGTTAGTTTGTAAGACATTGATACTATTATTTAAAATACCATCTCCATATTTTATTTCATTGAAATAAATAGAACATTCATTACAACTTATTAGGTATGAAAAGCCTTTATTACATAAAGAAGAAATTGAAATGATATTCTTTACTAGAGAATGTACATAAACACAATCTTCTAAGTCTAAAACTAAACCATTCGGCAAAACTAATGAATAAGTCCCCACGTATAATGCAGCCAGTTTTGCTCCATTACCCATGCGTAAGTCAACCTCCCCATGACAGAGTCTCATACTGTTTCTCAGAACCCTGCACATTGTTACACAAGTGAGTCCCACAACCGGTGTCAAGCACCCAAGTAGAAGGTTTAGAGTTTTGAGAATATAGTTCAATAATATACAACATACCTGAAGCATTGGGCTTCTTGGCCTCTTGGGCTGCCCTAGCTTCCTTGGCTTTCAAGGATTTGCAGTCTTTCTTCCAATAAACCTTCTTTCCATAAAAGAAACATTTCTCATTTCCCTTTTTTCTTCTCCACCTTACCATTGGGGTTTAGGTGATCTGGAGCCTTGGCCTTGCCCTTATTTTTCTTTGGGCCTCTTGGATTCAGGTCCGTACCCGTAAGCATGACTAAGGTTTAAAGCTCTGGTTTCAGGTCCTTCTCTGCTTGCTTTATCAGATTGTGCAATTCTGCTAAAGTAGCTTCTTTATCACATAGATGAAACTGCATAATAAAGTTAGAAAATTCTTTTAATAAGGATTGAAGAATTAGATCGTGACCTATCTCATGATCCATGATGAACCCGAGGTTGGCCAATTTTTCAATGTGGCCAATCATCTTAAGTACATGTCCACTAACAGATCCTTCATTATACCTTGTTTGGGATAAGGCAAATGACACTTGGAATCTCACGGTATGAACGAAAGTTGCATACAAATCCTTCAAGTTAAATATGATGGTTTGAGTATCCATATCTTCATGAGCATTCTGAAGTTCGTCCGACAAAGCATTAGGCAAACTGCTTGTTCATCATCATAGACATGTTTCTTCCAAGCATCAAACGTATCTTGGTCAGCATCTTCTGCGGGTTCATGGGGAAATGGTCTTTCAAGATAATAGAAAATCTTTTCTTGTCGTAAGATAATTTTAAGGTTTCTACACCAGTCATTGAAGTTGTCCCATTTGAGCTTATGCTCATCAAGGATGGAACGAAGTGATACTCTGTTTTCCATTTGAATGTTTGTGAAATATTTTAACCCACATGTTAAGAGAAAATGTTAAAATTAGGAATTTGTTTTCATTAATGTTTCATAATAACATGGTCTTTTAATATTATGAAGTTGTTCTCACTCAATTGTTTTATAATTTTAAGCAAATCGCATCAACCTCAATATGATGGATTTCTTATGGGCAAGGATCCCATTATCATCATTTCATAACTCCGACTAGGGCCGGTCGTTAAAAAGTATGATAATTAGGTAGGTTCCCAACTAATTTATGATATAAATCACAATTCCTTGATCATTGGGTTGGGCAATCAAACATGCCATAGCTTATGCTAGTCCTTGTGGACACCCAATCTTTGCCACTAAGTTATACGACCACGCCTAAAGGTCGCTGCATCTTATGACTCAGAAAAGTCAAACCATTGTCAATAGTACGATTTAGGGACAAATTGGTATTGGTCAGTCTGGTAAAGCCTAGTCCTGCCAATACGGTTTAAGCCTTTTGGGTCTATACTTTACAATGAGAGGTAAATTTTAAACTTAAATTATTATTGAGGATTTTAGCAAGTTTAAGTGAATAACTGTCAAATGGATTCCTCCATTCAAAAATCCCCAGAGGGAGGGTGGAGCGAACTCTATTAAATACACTAACCTCTAAGGCTCTTATTACCTTGGTGGCTTGAATAAACAATTGATCCTCTAAATTAGTCCAACACTTTAAATATGCTTTAAGGTAAGCTTTGAGTAAATGATTATCTAGATGTCTTCACAGGTTTTCCTTTTGGCTATAAAATGGTAGTGAGTGAAGGAAGACACCAAATCATTATCTAACTCTAGTAATACCTTTGGTTAAATTAACTTTAGTTTGGAAAGTTTTATAACCCCTTAGTCCCAACCTACTTGTATCTTTTATAATGTCTTTTATTATAAACAAGTGATATATATTTATTAGCCTTAAAGGTAATAAATCTCTAAGTTCATCACGGAATAATTACTTAGCTAAGTGATAAGCAATACACTCTCTATTTCTTAGAAAGTCTCTAGATGCTTGCACCCTAAAATAATCATGCCAATTCTAATCATACATAAAAATCATCAAGCATATGATTTTTAATATATTGGAATTATTTTAAGCATTAAATAACTTTGATTAATATTTAATTATGATATTGCATTTTATTTTATTCAAATAAAATTACTATTCACTTTATTATGCAGACGAGTGAACTTTAAATGCAATTTTACAATTCAAATATTAACCAAATCATGAAAAACATGTGCCTAAAATTAATTTCAGGGTGTTAGTTTTCCAAAGAGCTTTTAAACACCCAATTTAGAGTTAAATGAGTGAGAACTAATTAAAACAAAAATGGCCCGCTGATACCACAGTTGGGAAGCGGCCGCGAGTGCGCAGCGAAAAATTAAAATTATTATGCCGCTTTGCATTTCCTCAAGACCCATTTGTTTTGATTATTCTACAAGCCTAGGCATGTTACTATATTATCTAAGCATAAAACTCATAAAACATGCAAAAAAACATAAACCTAAACATGCTAACTATCATAAGAACTCTAAATAAAATAAAGAAAGAAAAAGACTTACTTGAACGGTAGACTGCTCTAGTCCTCCTTCCAATTTACAATCTTTTCTCGAACTCAGCAAGCTCTTCCAGGTTCCAAAGAGCCACCCAAGTGTGTGGCCTCCAAAGATGCACACACCAAAGCCAAAACTCAACTGCAAGACTACGCCTTGAGTGCACGGGTATTTTGCCCTTGGTGATAGCCTAGGCAAATACCTCAAAACTTTTAACTCGAGGTTCCTCTAGTCAATTAGACTTAAGGATCCAGAAAATAGTGGCTTACTCTTAAACTTTAGAGTTGCTCACTTATATAAACCCAAGATATGAAAGGTTTGGGGTGAAAATTTGTGAAGAATTCTTTGGGTTTATATAGTGCTCCAAAGACAAAATTAATTAAGAATCCGATGTGGGATAAAAACTAGTTTAATCTTAACCATTGGATCTTAATTTAGTGGTTTAATGAGATTATAAAACCCTAATAAGAGTTTGGGGCGAATTGGAATTCAAAATAAATAACAAAAAAAAAATTATTATTCACGTGAATAATAATTTTTTTTATTCCAATTCCCAAAGTACCCCCATCGTCATTCACCAATCCCTAAGCAACTATGGAATCTCATTAATCATTTGTTTAATAATTAAACACATTAAACCATTTATGAATAATTCCTACAGCAATCATATATGTTGTTATATTTGTACTGTGCACTATTAACCATTGATTTCGACTTTGTTGTGTGTGACCTTTTGGGTTCCCCTCAAGTTGGACATGAAATGAATCGTGATAATTTAATCAAACATAAATTATCCTCCGATCAGATGGTCGTTCGATTTCAATTACCAAGGTTAACATCTAGCAACATGCCAAGGCTCCCAAATGAGAAGGAAAGATATATAAATATATACCGATTATGTATGTGATTTACATATGATACGGTCCCTCGACTCACTGTATCCTTACCTATTGACCTAGGGTATGGAAAGTGTCTACCCATATGGTCAGAGGTATGATGTTGATAGTGTCATGAATCGTGTTAACCCAATAATCTCACATGATTCTTCCGTTGTGGCCACAGTCTCAAGCACTGATCACACATATCAACCCGCGAATTGAAATACTACTCTTATAAGAAAATATTATCCGAGAGAGTGGCGATTCTCTGTTATATCTTTACAAAATTCATGTGTTTCAACAAATGACCCAATCATACCTTTATGACTGAATATATTGAACTGGGGAAGGAGAATGTCAAAGTTATTTGATACACACATAAGATTGTAAAGACCTCGAGTCTAAGGACTAGTCACATAATCGATACATGAAAGTTCTCATAGTAACATGGGATAAACACTCCATATGAAATATTTCAGCGGTCAGTTCGATGGACACGAGCAACTCATGCATCCATGTGATACACCACGCGGACGGATCTCTGCTAGTAGCCTATGAGATAGGCTACCCCACTTAAGGGCAGATCATATCATCATGCTAGTCTCTCCGCTTTGTGAACGCCCAGATTATTCACAAAACTATGACTAGGAACATTTAAGAGCAATGATTCTCATAAGGCGTGGAAGCCATCGTCTTATTACTCCATGGGCTTTATTACAGTGTTGATGATTCATATAAGTTATGTAAGACACGTATAATAAAGATTGTCATTTTTTTAATTAATGAAAATACTACAAATACATGTACATATAGCCCATCCACAATTTGGGTATAGGGCATATCCCTAACAGTCTTAACTTCTCTTCTTCGTGATTGTGAACCGACACTATAGCCACTCTCTTGGGTTGGCATATTTGACATTATGTTCTCAGATGAGCTTGCTATTTTTTGTTTAAGAAATAAGTAAGAAGAATAAGAAAATTGACTAATTGAGAATGATAATAACTAATTGAGATTGAGAATAAGAGAATTGTAAGAATTGAGAGAGTTGAGAAATTGGTGTGTTAAAATAATGAAAAATGACCATATTTATAGAATTTTAGAATATTTTTTTATACCGAAAATGCCCCTAAATATAACCGTTTATTACCTTTATTAGGGGTATAATAGGAATTATATAATATTACAAATTTTTTTTATTGGCCAACGACCATTTTTTTTATTTATTTATTGGCTCCCTGCCGAACCGCTGGAACAGTTCGGTTCCGACCGGTTCGCATTAGGGTGGAACCCCAACCGAACCGGTCAATCACGGATCCAGTTCCGAACCGAAACCGTGGCCGGGTCTACTTAGAAGAAACTCTCGCAAACCTCTGCAAATCATTTCCCTTCTCTTCCCCAAAATGCTCTGACAAAAATTTACAAAGCACGCACAAAAAGGATTAGACTTCTTATGATTCATGCTATTTCTGGTGATATTTGTTGGATAATTGAAGCAAAAGTTCGCTTGGCAATTGAGTCATCTGACTCTTTCATTTCTTACATGTCTGGTTTAGGGAAAAGCACTTATGCTAATAAATGAAGAGCTAAACAATTAGGTGTTTGTTATAAGTGTCCACGCTACACGTACAACACTCGTTGTCGTTCTTTAGGAATGGTGTCTGATAATCGCGAAGATAAAATTCAATTCATTATGGATGGATTGAGTAAGGAGTCTTTGGATTGTATATTATTGACTCTTGAGACACATCCTAATGGATATGTTCATCGAGAGATTCGCAAGTTACATACACAATTTCAAAAAGAAAGACAACAATACAGTCTTGGGAATCTGACTTTAAAAGACAGTGTTTGCCAATTTATAAGAAAGTTAGATAGGAAGCTTATCCCCGACCTATAGATGGCGTTCAAGCCGTTACTGGATGTACAACCAGAGGAAGATGTGAGCCACAGTTACAAATACTAGTATATATTGTTTTAAATTATTGCTTTGATTTCCTTCACTTCAAAAAATTACTGTTTTGATTTACTTTTTGCTGACAGTATCTAACCTTTTTGTTCACGATCTATTTTCCTAATAATTTTCATTTTACAGGTATTAGTGCATTTATTACTCACCCTTTTCAGGATCTATAAATTCAGCTCGTCACTTCTTTCTCTTCAACACATCTAGATAAGAGAGATAGCACAAATGAAGACAACTTTAAAACGACGATTCACTAATATCTGTGTGTTTTGTGGAACTAGCTCCGGAACTAAACCGGAATTTTTTGAGGCTGCGAGAGAATTGGGTAGAGTTATGGCAAACAGAAACATACACTTAGTATATGGCGGTGGCAATCTTGGATTGATGGGGTGTATTTCAAAGGCTGTACAAGAATATAACATCCCCGATACGGGAATGTTACCGACAAGCAACATACCCCACTGTAACCTAAGCCTCTAACATATGTACTAGATCACTTGCTTTTTACCTTAATGTTATGCCATGTTTACTGTATCACACATGCAAAATTAATACTTAAATAAACTTGAATGCAAGATTATGAATCAAATACATGCATATATATATATATAAATGACCAAAAGTAATTACAATGTGTGTTCAATATCAAACTCATGTCAATGATACAACAAAATGACATCTCATAAGACTACACACTATATAAACATAGCCTTGGAATGATGGACCCGACGACTAGTGAGTGCAGTGTACCACTGTTGAGTTTCAATCAAGTCCCAAGGATCATAAATCATGCATAAACGAGTTGAATACATATCAAAGGAGGTGCGGAATAACTCACATTGATCGGTAGAGATGCAACAAAGATGGACCAAATTCGCACTTCATGTTTCTGCCTCCCTCCAAGCTCGGCAATGGCAGTGAACTGCAGCTCCATTTTCGGCTTTGGGTGGTCCTCCATTGATGCTCCAAGCTCCAAGCTTCACAAGATGATTCCTTGCTCACGAAATCACTTCCCTAACACCTTTGTATTCCTCCATGAGTGTGCTAGCACATAGATCTTGCACCAAGATCATTGCTTTCTCCTTTATTGATTGGTCAAACCAAAAAAAATTGAGGAGAAGAATCGGTCAAGACCGAGAGAGAAGATGAAGAAGTTTTGGCTCCAAAATGAGCAAAAACGTGTACAGAGGAGAGAGATGAGGGAAAAGAAAAGTAATAGGTTTTATTGATTTATTTTCCAAAAATAAATAAAACATATATACCAAAATCTTTTTCCAAAAGCAAAGCATTAAATGCTTGTCAATCAACACAAATCAACTCACATCAATCACTCAAATGTCACATCACTCAAAGTGACATGTGATTTGACGCTTGATGTGATTTGCCATTTGACGCTTGATTTGACTTGTGTGCCGCACTCGAATTCGAAATGCGAATGCGCTCGCAAACAATCCCGTGCTCGGGTTCGCTAATTCCAAATTAACGAATTTTCCGTTGCGTCGTAATTAAATGATTACGCCTAGCGAATTCACTATTCACGTCGCTAACGAATTAATTCTAAATTGATTCGTTCGCCCAAATTAAATTCTAATTTCAATTCCTCGTCGAAATCTAATTTCGTTATAATATATCGAATATATTAATTTATCGATAAATTCCAAATTAATCGTTCTCTCTCTTTAACGATATTTTATCCGAGATAAAATATCTCCGTAATTAATCCCAGATTAATTTTCTCTCTCATCGAATTAATCCCAGATTAATTAAAGTGCGAGTCATACGTCATCGGTGAATCTTCAGGAACCGACCCATGAGATCTCCAGAAATGTTGGCAATAAATACGGTCGTCGGACTATCCAAACACGTAAGTACCTCGTACTACGTTTATACCGATTTACAAGACAAGGTTGGCTTCTAGGAAAGCGCCATGCCTACCCAATTCTCCAGAAATATTCTTACAGGAATATATAGATATGTATCAAGCGTAGTATACCGTAGTATTGTGTATATCGGCCCAGTATCGGATAGTCACGTGCTAGGGCTGGGGCTGGGGCTGGATAAGTGTCTGCCCCGTCCGAAGCACATGTCGGATGTCTGGTAACTAGTCTCTATAATCGGATATGCATGACCTAGTCATAACATCCCGATGGTTGCGCAACACTTAAGAGCACTAATACCGTATCCTGTGTGACATCATCTCCACTATGACTGAAGTGATACTTTCGTCTTGACATCACACCCAATACACAACGACTCTCTGATAAACCTAGAAGTGGTGTACGCAGAACCGGTTAAAGCCCTGTACCACCAAGACCAAAGTCTATCGATTATCGTAAGTATTAGCGATGTAAGTCTCAGGTTGAGACTATACACACCTACCTTGATTTCGGCCTCCCATAGACACATAGTCATAATACCAATGGGATTCCGAAGGGGTCTATCCAAAGCGAAGCTGTTTCCTGTACCATCGGTGAAACACAACCTCCTATCACACTTGCATAAGTATCCAATACTTATATATATGAGAATTATGTCGTTGTGCCCTCACAACACACACAAGTGCAATACTAGCCTATTCCGCATTATCGATGTCCAGTCTCGATAATACTCCGGCTAGGGATATTTAATGATTAATCCTTCGGGGATTGATACTGTCTCATATCATTCTCAATCCAGGAACTAATCATAGGGACCTCTCTTCATTTATATATCTATGGTGATCTAATCACAAATGATGAGAGTGCGATTTCCTTGTCACATAGTTAATTTGCTACAACAACATAATGATCTGTGCAAATAGTGACGCTATAGGTCATTTTGTCCAACAATCTCCCACTTGGCCCATAGCCAGTCACTCAAGTGTCCCACACCCGAACTATGTACGGTTCGCTCAAATTGCTGAGGAAAGGTTTTCGTCAGCGGATTTGCTTAATTATCGTCTGACGCGATTTACACATCATCACATCGCCACGATGTATGATTCGAACGAATCAGATGATATAGAAGTATATATCTGGATCGTCGATGAGACCTTTAATTCCTTAGCTTGTGCTGACGCCTAGCTCAGCTGCTAAAAGAACTATATCTAATCTAATTAGATTTATTTTCGATCCAAATGGCTTCTATTGCTGCCTCAGCTGCAGCAATAATCCGCATTTGTTGTTTATTCGGCAACATTATCTTGCTCGGAAGATTTCCAGATCACTGTCCCGTTATTCAAACTTTATAGTACCGCAGTATTTACCAGTTTGGAAACTTGCAGCAGTGATCCTAGTCACTTCAAGTTCTCCTGCTCCATATTTAAGACAGCATCTTTAGTTCTCTAAGATACTAATAGATGTCCTTAACTTCAATCCAATGACTATCACTTGGATTGACCCGATTGTGACTCCATATGCTCAAAGCGTATGAGACACCATATCAAGTACATTTTAAATGTACAATTTCCCAGAGAGTGTTAACAACTCCAAATCTATCCCTGTAGATCTTTATTCCTTGAATAAAGGTTGTTACTCCCCAGAATTCTACGAAGAATTTCTATGAAAGAATATCTATAAAGCCAAGCTTTCATCAATTGCTTTATGGGAATTTCATTGTCAGTGCCCTCCCACTAACCTCCTTATATACACAAGAATTATTTCGTTTTGAGTCAAATCATAAACCATTATGATTATTTCAAAACGTCAGTTCCAAGAACTTTATGCTTGTTTTAATCTAAACATGGATCGAATAACCCGCAAACCTTGTTTGTCGGTTATACAAAATCGTCAGGATGTTGTAAGCATCCTCCAAAAGGTTTCCTTTTCAGGAAAGCGATTTTGATCTGCAACTGACACATTTCATAAATGAAATATGCAGTTATCAACAAGCATCTTCAAAATGGATTTACCATGGCAACAGGTAAAAGGTTGAACCGTTATTAACACAATGTTGATAACGATACCTTTCCGTCAAAAGCCCAGCTTTGTACGTTGGTATGTTGCCTTCCATGTTTGTCTTCCTTGAAGACGTTTAATGTACCAATAGGCACAATGCCTTGTGGTACAACAACTAGTATCCAAAATAGTTGTTATATATGGAATCCATTTCGGATTCATGGCACTTTGCCATAATAGGGAGTCGATACCTCGTATCACTTCCTCAAAACGTAGTCGGTGGATATACTTTTTTAAGATTGACATCTTTATGAGGTTAGATCAGAAACCCATACCCTAGGTCGTTTTCTGACTCTATCCGATCTACTCAGTTCTTGTGTATTCGAAGATTAATGGTACAGATTCATTATTGATGAACTATTTGTGTTCCATTACGGACCTTTTGCCTTGAACAGTATTACTTCGATTTTCATCGAGTATCACTATCCTCCCACTGACCACTGCATATCGGTATTCCTCTCAGGAAAAACCGCATGGTGAGCAACAATCACATTGTTCTCATGTGAGATTTATAAGTACTATACTTATGGTTTCCCTTAGGATAACCTATATTTGCACTTATCCAATTTGGGTCCTTAGTTTGGTATCATCCAAACGTTATGCCTGGCATACCCAATTATCAGGAATGAGAAACCTCGTTTCTTCCCGGTTTATATCCTATATGACATCTGTCAAACAGATTTATATTGAACCTTATTCTGAATAAGTTATTGCACTGTTAAAACTTATCCGTTGAAGGAAATGGTAGCTCAGAGCGACTCATGATTAGCCTTATAATGTCTAACATGATTCGGTTAATCCGTTCGGACACACCGTCACTTTGACGTGTTCCGAGAGGAGTCCCCATTTGAAAGAATACTATACTCTTTCAAGTATATAAGAAACTTATTGCTTAAGTATTTTCCATTACGGTCTTACCGTGACGGTATAATACTATAGCAGATCTGTTTGTCTATTTCACGTCGAAACTCTAAAATTTTCTGATTTGTGTTCTTCAAAAGAAAACACATAACCATAACGTGATGCCACATCCGTTAAGGTCACGAAATATTCATATCTACATCTAGCCTAGCTAGACATGGGCCCACTTACTTCACCATGAATAGGGCTAATAGATCGGTGGCCCTTTTACTATTACCAAGTAAATAGTATTTTAGGTACTTTACCTAATAAACTAGATTCGCAGACCTTATTTGAATAGTCAAATCAGTCCTAGTACCCACTCTTCAAAAGTGTGGATATACGAGTCTCGTTAAATTGTGTCCTAGACAACAATGCCACAAATAAGTCTCTATTGATCAAATCAATTTGAGCTATTTATTTGTCATTTTATATGTTTGAGATTTTATTTATATTCAAAATATAAATTCTGTTATTTACATCTAATGTATTTATCTCAGTATCATCTTTATATAATAAAACACTTAGTGTTCTATAATATAAAGGTTTTATCTGTAGCGGATTAAACACTGATATAGAGATAATGTCTCTAGTCAAACTAGTTACATTATAACAGTTCCTAATTTAAGTACACACCCAAATGGTAGTTCCTAAACTTAGGTATCTACGGTCGAAACAGCGACTTTCGTCCCGTTTCCGATTCGCAGAGAAATCTCGGCTTGAAGTCAGTATCCAGCTTATAGCGGATTCTGAACATCAATACATATATTTTATGTACCACACTAAGTATTTAAAATCCAATTTCAATACTAGTAGTGAACATAACTTTGACAAATATTTTTAAAGTTAGAGCCTCGCCCTTCTTTAATTCCTTCGTGTCTGCCATATCCAAATGGTAGTCACTTTGGTATATGTCAATTATCTTTTCAATATTTTAGGAACCTTAGGCCAAGCCTTGGGTTTTTAGAATATCGAAACGATGTGCACCTCGTGCTACATGCCCAATTGCAAACTTTGACTTTATCTCCTCTAGAATAGTCAATTAATTCTCCAAGAATTATAAATTGCAATTTTAATACTTCTTAAATCTAAAATTAGATTTATGACAAGTATATTAAATTAAGCACTAAAGTCATCATCACATAAATCTTCCAAAGATTTTATGCTCTACTTATTTTGCCTAATTTTGGGCTTAATGTATAATAAGTTATTTTATCAAATAAAGTAACCTATTATTTATTCCCAATTTGAAAATTAAAGACGTTTAAATACATTTCCACCCAGGATTATGTCTTAAACATTAATCTTTCATTTATATCTTGATTCTAATAGTCCAACTATTTAATCAACGATTTGTGGTACTATTTATTTTAATGATTATAATAGTCCAACTATATAATCAAATATAATCTAAATTAATTAACCTCAATTACATTGATTACTATAATCCAATTATAAAATCAACTGTAAACTGAAATTAATTAATTCAAATAAGATGATTAATATAATCCAATTATATATAATCAAATATAATACAGTCCAACTGTTTATTAAAACAACAATTTAAATATTAGTCCAACTAACATTTAATATTACGACGAAATAATTTGAATGAGCGCGTATAGCGAGTAATTGAACGAATATTGCAAATTCAATTCTTGCCTCCCACTATTTTTCGTCGAGCCTCCAACCCTCTGTCGAGTACTCGGGAAACCGTGTTTCCTAGTGGGCTAGGATCCCCGTCAAATATCACACAATCTTGACTTTGGCCAACAAATTGATGATAATTAACTAGGTAGATCTCTAAGATCAATTAGATCCAATCCAATTCCTAGATCCAGTAGGTGGACGTCCAAGTCCTAAACATATATCTTATATATACCTATATATCGAATATATACCCTAACCTTTTTCCTCTGAATCAACTAGGCCTTGGCTTTGGCACAACAAACCTAGTGATCCCAGTCAAGCGCGGACTCATTGACCATGGAAGCTTCGTAATCAATGTTGTTGGACAAGAAGTGGTCTTGACTTTGGCCAACAAACCACAACTTGGACAAGACACCAATATGGAACAAAGCCTCGTGATTCAAACACATCTTCGACGGACAAGGGCTTGACTTTGGCCAACAACCCATGCCAATCTAGGATCTTGAGCAAGAATCACTCAATGGAAGGAAAAAACATGATATTTGATGAGGGTTTTTCGTGTGCAAATTGGCTACCAATTTAATTATCTTTGTTAAGGTCTCTCATCATACACCCTTAACATGCATTCTAAATACATAATGTTGGACATTATGACCCATAGCGTCACTATTTGCACAGATCATTGTGTTGTTGTAGCAAATTAACTATGTAACAAGGAAATTGCACTCTCGTCATTTGTGATTAGATCACCTTAGATATATAAATAAAGAGAGGTCCCTATGATTAGTACCTGGACTGAGAATGATATGAGACAGTATCAGTCCCCGAAGGTTTAATCATTAAATATCCCTAGCCGTAGTATTATCGAGACTGGACATCGATAATGCGGAATAGGCTAGTATTGCACTTGTGCGCGTTTGTGAGGGCACAACGGCATAGTTCTCATATATATAAGTATTGGATACTTATGCAAGTGCGATAGGAGGTCGTGTTTCACCGACGGTACGGGAAACAGCTTCGCTCTGGATAGACCCCTCGGAATCCCATTGGTATTATGACTATGTGTCTATGGGAGGCCGAAATCAAGGTAGGTGTGTATGGTCTTAACCTGAGACTTACATCGCTAATACTTACGATAATCGATAAACTTTGGTCTTGGTGGTAGGGGACTTTAAACGGGTTCTGAGTACACCACTTCTGGGTTTATCAGAGAGTCGTAGAGTATTGGGTGTGATGTCAAGACGGAAGTATCACTTCAGTCATATTGGAGATGATGTCACGCAGGATACGGTATTAGTGCTCTTAAGTGCTGCGCGGCCATCGGGATATTATGACAAGGTCATGTATATCCGATTATAGAGACTAGTTACCAGACATCCGACATGTGCTTCGTACGGGGCAGACACATATCCAGCCCCAGACCTAGCACGTGACTATCCGATACTGGACCGATATGCACAATACAATTGTATACTACGCTTGATACAGATCTAGATATTCTTTGATGAATATGTCCGGAGAACTTGGGAAGACTTGGTGCTTTGCTAGGAGTCGACCTTGTCTCGTAAATCGGTAGAACGTAGTACTTGGTACGTACGTGATTCGGATACTCCGACGACCGTATTTACTGCCAGATTATCCAGGGATCTCATGGGTCGCTTCCCGATAATCCACCGATGACGCACAACTCACACTCTTGAATAATCTGGGATTATAATAGAAGAGAGAGAAAATTAATCTAGGATTAATAACGGAGATATTTTATCCGGGATAAAATGTCGTCTAAAGAGAGAGAACGATTAATTTGGAATTAATCGATGAATTAATATATTCGATATATTAAACGAAATTAGATTTCGACGCGGAATTAAAATTAGATTTTAATTCGGGCAAACGAGTTAATTCAGAATTAATTCGTTAGCGACGTAAATAATAATTCGCCAGGCGCAATTATTTATTTAAATTCGATTGAATTAACGTCGCGACGTAAGCTCGGTATTTCGGAAATATCGAACCCGAACGCGTGAGTGCACGTGGGCCCACTTTCATTTGGAAACATGTCATTCTAATGCTTTGCATGTAGATAGTGTACAATGCACTCAATGTTATTGCTTGGAAATTGAGTGTTTGACACTCTAAGCCATTGCATGTTTTGTGTCATAATTTTATTATTATTAATTTAATTATATGGCATAAATATAAATTGATTTTTGGTAAATCATTTTAATTAACATAACACAACTTCAACTCTCTTCTCTCTCTCAATTTCTCTCCTCTCTCACGCCCATTTGAGCAAAGTGTTCACTGGTTTGGAACCAGTTTGGGCGTGAGCTAAAGGGAAGCAAGAGTGGTTTCTCATGGTGAGAAATCAAGTGCTAGCACACTTACAAGTCTTGCGAAGGTGGTAGGGAGGTTCCCCCATGAGACGGGATCCATCCGACGAAGATTGGAGCTCCGTTTCTTCACTCAATTTTCTGTTTTTGTTGGCAGTGGACTGCATGCAGTAGGCTTACATGGCAGTGCGTTTTTGGGCTTGAATCGTCTCCAAATCGACATAACCGATCAATGTGAGTATTCCGCTACCTCCGTTGATGTGTTCACATATAATTTCATGTCTTGATTTGATCTTGGGACCTTATAGAAAACCAACAATGGCATCAAGAGCTTATGTTGCAAGCATGAAATTTGTAGGGCTTAAAATTTGGGTAATCTGTTTTGAGCATGATTTGAATGAATTGAATGTTTGAGTATGCTTATAACATGTTTAAATTTATTTTGGTTGGACTAATTTGATGAAAAATGATTTGGAATTATTTTCCCCAAACTTATTGCCTTGGCCGAATGTTTAATGGATTTTGAATCCTTGGAATTTTTGATTTTGATTCATTGGATGAGTTAAATCATGTAGGATGATGTTAATTTGAGGTCAATTGGATTGTACTTTGAATTGAACATAAACCCTAAATTCTATATGTTGGCCGAATGTGATATGCCCTTGAATGTCTTGGTATGTTTTGATTTTATGAACATT
>SKCR01028462.1:0-18993 GCA_019454045.1 Zanthoxylum bungeanum
AATCCTCATTCTTACCCCTCATCTTGCGGGTAACCGACTCAACCTGATCCCGGAGCTTCTGTAACTCTGCCTGAGACCCAGATACTCTGCCTGCTGCATACTCTACCATATCATCATCAAAAGCGGGGATATCATCCCCCAATCTGTTCGGAGGTTCCTCTTGTCTTACATCCCCAGAACTACCCCCAGCACGAGACCCGCTATGCCAGCCACATCAGTAGTCAAAGTTGCAACTGTTCAGTGATCTTGGCGAGACCGTTCTCTAACTGATCCATACGGGACACCTCATATCGGATTCACTCATACTTGTTCTTTTAGTGAGTCTTGTCCCTTCTCTAACCCAAACGGTATCTATGATGTCTTTTTGAGACATAGATGGTGTTAACATGATATATGTATGTATGAGGTGCATGAGATGCATGTAACATATATAACATAGTAAATCAATTAAAACTCTCACAAATCGGCCCGTTATCATTTTAGAATCTTTCGGGCTAATTGTCATAGGAGTGAACCCATCCCATTTTAAATGGCCCAATGAGTTCACATCTCATGACAAAGAGCCCGACTAAATCCAAATGGTAACGTTCCGAACACAATCACAAAGTGGCCCATCAATCACTTAGAAGCCTTTGCCCAATCGTCATAAAATACATTCTTGTCCCAGTTTAAATGGCCCAACAAGCCCATATCCCATGACAAATGGTCCAAATGGATCCAAACGACGATGTTCCCAAACACAAGCATAAGAGATAATGCAAACATAAAGTAATAATTTCTATGGAATGGCCCATCAACATTTCAGAAGCTTTGGCCAATGGTCATAAGGTACGAACTCGCCCCAGTTTTTAAATGGCCCAGCAAGTCCGCATTTCTGACAATGGTCCAACTGCATCCAAATGAGGATGGTCCACTAGCACATACTCAAGGAAATAATTTTTACTTTAACCATACAAACCCGGTCTATGGGTGGGTTCACAAGAGTATAGACAAAGGCTCTCATTGGCGAAGGATGGCCCACAACTAGGTCTCCCCAATCAGGGTCCGAGCGACCAAGTGAGCGCATCCTTTTTTATACACTAAGGTACGTGCCAATGAGCTATGGTGTGTGACGGACTGTCAAATGGATTTCCCGTTGTAGATTCCCCAGAGGGAAGGTGGAGCGAGGCTCACTTAAATACCCAAGCCTCTTAGGCTCTTATCGCTTGTTGTCAGGAATAAACAACGAGTCCTCCAAATTAGTCCATCATAATAGGCTACGAGTAGATGGCTATATAGGTGCCTTCACAGCTTTCCTTCTAGAAAGGTAGTGAATGAAGGAAGACACCCAACCATTACCTAGCCTTAAAATGCCTTTGATTAAACCCCATTTTATCCACTATAGACACGGTCAATTAAAACATAAATCCAAACATTACAAGACAATATTCAGGGCCGATTCTCTATCCCCAGTGGAGTCGCCAGACTGTGGGACACAGAAATTGGGCAACGCATGCCGTCCCGGGCTCGCGGCCCGGTCAGAAGTACGGAGTAGCCACGGGGGACTAAACCGGAGAATAATGGAGTCACCACCCGGTGTGAACCGGGAAAATGAGATTTAAGGCCGCACTCACCCCTCGCAAGGGAAGACCTCAAACCGTTGGGTTCGGAATGGTCCCTTACTTATGCCCACTTGTAATGAAAGGATTTATGTAATAATTTAATCAGCTTAAGTAGCACTTATTTCCAAGAGTATCATGCTTCTAAATTCACATGTACAAATAAAACTTACACCTAAGTTTACATATATTCACATCTAAGATTGCATGCTTGAAAGTACATCAAAGGAGCGACAAACATACAACTTCACTGGCATATTATATTCAAGAAAACACAAGCACACATACTAACCACACAAGCACACATGTGAGCACCTTCTCAAGTGGTAAGGAATTGTATCCCAAGTACAGACCGTACTACCATCCATTCGGAATCGGCTACAGGAATTTATGTCTGGGTTTCCATCCGATATACCACAAGAAATAATACTCAAATGTTATAATGACATAGGTATATGAATCGTAATACATTAAACACATTGTATTCATACATGTGGGGATAGCTACTAGGAAAACTATGTATAAAATCTGATAAAAAGGACTCAGTTCAGTGGGTGCGCGTTCGCGTAGCGTTTGAAAATACTTTCGAATGGTAAACAGAAGGTTCGCGTTCGTATAGCATTCGAGAATGCGTTCGAACGGAACCAGACCCGATGCATGATAAGACTAAGAAAATGCGTGTGCGTTCACGTAGCGTTCGAGAACGCGTTCGAACGGTAAACAGAAGGTTCGCGTTCGTATAGCGTTCGAGAACGCGTTCGAACGGAACCAGACCTGATGCATGATGAGACTAAGAAAGTGCATGTGCGTTCGAATGGTTAAACAGGGTTCGTCGTTCGTGTAACGTTCGAGAACGCGTTCGAAAGGAACCAGACCTGATGCATGCAACACAAAGAATAAAGACAACAATGTCAAGATCAGTATGTCCGATTAAACGTATCTTGCATTCAACCGAACACACATCAACCGGACCGGCAAAGCATCGTGGTAAAGGGCTTTAACCCCTCCCCACAAGGGGATCTTTCATTCCGCTTACTAAGCCCATGCGCTCGATTGAATCATGCATACAAAGAATAAAAGCAATAATATCAAACTTGGTTTGCTTGATTGAACGTATCTTGCATTCAACCGAACACACATCAACCGACGCGGCAAAGCATCATGGTAAATGGCTTTAACCCTCCCCATAGGGGATCTTTCATTCCACTTACTAAGCTCATGCACTCGATTGAATCATGCATACAAAGAATTAAAAGCAATAATATCAAACTTAGTATGCCCGATTGAACGTATCTTGCATTCAACCGAACACACATCAATCGGCGCGGCAAAGCATCGTGGTAAAGGGCTTTAACCCTCCCCATAGGGGATCTTTCATTCCACTTACTAAGCCCATGCGCTCGATTGAATCATGCATAAGTAAGCAACATGCAGAATTCAAGAATGAAAAATAAATAAACCAAAGCAACACAAAACAAAAGAGGGTGCCTTTTACTCAAGCGGTACGTTGAGTTGTATCCCGAGTACAGATCATACTATCGTCCATTCGGAATTGGCTATGAAATTTATGTCCGGGTTTCCATCCGATATACCGCGAGAGTTGACACATCTCTCATTTTATTCCACAGCCACAACATACAACATCTCATAATTCATACATATTTATCTACTCAAGGGCCACAACATGCATTTCAACATGACAATCATGCAAGCAATACTCAATAAATAATACAGTAAAAATAAAAAAACAAAAAAAATCGAGTGTGAAAGATACCCTAAGGTCTAACCTTTTGCCAACTTTCAGGCTTGCGTTTCACGGACGTCGGAAGGGTACAGCTCCTTAACTTCTCTGGTTCACTGGTTTAGCGTCCTAGCTCACTGCTTTGCTGTTTTGCTTGCTGTTCGAACTCCGTTCTGCTACTGTTCGGCCTCTGTTTTGCTGCTCACTGTTCAGGTCACCTGTTTGGACGTTTCAACGGACTGTTCCGAGTTTTTTTGTGGGTTTTTAGTGCAGTCTTGTGTGATTATTTTAAGGATTATGAATGCAGTTT
This sequence comes from Zanthoxylum bungeanum, assembly GCA_019454045.1. Classification (NCBI taxonomy): domain Eukaryota; kingdom Viridiplantae; phylum Streptophyta; class Magnoliopsida; order Sapindales; family Rutaceae; genus Zanthoxylum; species Zanthoxylum bungeanum. The sequence goes on from SKCR01028462.1 coordinate 3,650, forward strand.
TTATGTTACTGTTTTGAGGATTTTAAGGGCTGTTTGAGGGCTAATAGGAGTGCAGTTTTTTTATGTTACTACTTTAAGGTTTTTTAGGGAATGTTTTAAGTGTATTTTGCTGCTATTTTATGGGTTAATTACTGCTGTTTGGGCGTGGAAAACGTGCAGTTTTTGTGTTCACAGCAGTTCGGTTTTTGGTTGTAATTTGGTGATGGAGGACTGCTGTATAGGGCTGGTTTCGGTGGCTTTAAGATATAAAGGCTTGTTATTTTCGGTTAAGGAGGGGTAAAGGAGGGTGATGTGTTCGGCTATGGAGTGGAGGAGATGAAAAGAATATTTTTTGTTACTTATCCTTGTGATTGGCGTGTGCTAGGCGAGGTGAATGCCTTGGAGAGGGGTGGTTTATATAGAGAAAGGCTAGGGCTTCACCTTGTCTCACAAGGAAGGGATTTTGGCATTAAAAGGAGGATTTGATTTGGTATTCAACAAGGAAAGGATTATATTGAGGGGGAAAAATATTGGCTAGATTAGGAATACAAAATATTTAATTTGTTCTGATGATTTTAATTAGGCATGACATTTTTTATTTAGTATGTGATTTGTTTAGTTTGGTATATAATATATTTTATTTATCTTTATTAGGTATGATATATATTTTATGTGTTATTTAATTGGTAAATGGTTTAATTATTTTATTTAATATTTAATTTAATTTCCCATGTGTTTTTAAATGTGTTTTTTTAATTGGGATGTGTTTTATGGGCTTTGGGGAGCTAATTGGGCTGGGGTTCGAGGCTAGCAGCAAAACCAGAAATACCGACTCCGTTCGAACGCTCATTCGAACGCTACACGAACGTCCGCCATCTGCCTGACGTTCGAACGAAGTAACGAATGCAGCACTAACGAAGACAGTGAACTTGTGAAATGAACTTGATGACGTACTTATTCTGAATTTCCTCTTCCGACCTCCGTTTCCCACAATATCCTTAGCTAAAAAGGTAGTGCCTCCAACTGAGACTCATCATCGGGTTTCACATGCGAAAATGCAATGCCTACACAAGGAATATGTTTGGATGATACCAAACTAGAACCCAATGGATACGTGCCAAATGTAGGTTATCCTAGGGAAAACCATAAAATTAGTACTATAATCTCACGAGAGAACAATGTTATTGTTGCTAACCATGCGGTTTTCCTAAGAGGAATACCGATATGCAGTGGTAAGTGGGAGGATAGTAAAACTCGATGAAAATCGGAGGAATACTATTCAAGCACCGATTCTTAATGGAACACAAATAGTTCATCAAGGATGAAACTATTACCATTAATCTTCATATACACAAGAACGCGTATGTCGGAGAGAATCAGAAAACAACCTGGGGTATGGGTTTCTGATCTCACCTCATAAAGATGTCTATCTTATTGAGGTATACCAACTGATACGTATGAGGTAGTTATACAAGGTATCGACTTCCTATATGACAAAGTGTCATGAATCCGAAATGGATTCCATGTATATCAACTATGTTCAAACATATTGTTGTACCGCAAGGCATTGTGCCTACTGGTACTATATAAGTCTTCAAGGAAGACATACATGGATGGCAACATACCAACGCACTAAGCTAGGCTTGTAGCGGAAAGGTATCGTTATCAACATTGTGTTGATTACGATTCAACCTTTTAACTGTTGTCATGGTAAATCCATTTGGATAATGCTTGCTAAAGCTGCATGTTTCATTTATGAAATATGACAGCAGAACGAAAAATCACTTTCCTGAAAAGGAAACCTTTAGGAGGATGTTTACAACATCCTGACGGTTTTGTCGTACCAAAACTAGCAAACAAGGTTTGCAGGTTATTCGATCCATGTTTGGATTGAAGCAAGCATAGGTTCTTGGAATTATCGTTTTGATGTAATCATAATGGAGTATGATTTAATTCAAAACGAAAAGATTCTTGTGTATATAAGAGGTTTAGTAGGAGCGCACTGACAGTGGTTGTCCTAAATAATAATGATAATATGTCATTTCTTGGAAATGATATTCCCATAAAAACTATCGGTGAAAGCTTGGCTTTCTAGAAAACTCTCCGAGAAATCGTACATTGAAAAATGTACGCGACCTGGTGTCTCATACGCTTTGAGCATATGAAGTCACAAACAGGCCAATCCGTTAGTATCTTAGAGAACTAAGGATGATGTCTTAGTCTATGGAGCAGGAGAACTTGAAGTGACTGGGATCACTGTAGCAAGTTTCCTAAACCGATAAAATGACTATAAGTCGCAAATGGTACTATACAGTTTGAATAACGGTACAGTGAGCTGGAAATATTCCAAGCAAGATACTGTTACCGAATAAACAAAACAAATGCGGGTTATTGCTGCAGCTGAGGCGGCAATAGAAGCCTTCTGGGTCGATAATAAATCTAATTAGATTAGATATAATTCTGTTAGCAGCTAATCTAGGCTTGAGCACATGCTAAAGAATTAATGGTCTCATCAATGATCCAGATATATACTTCGACTATTCATCTGATTCGTTCGGATCATACATCGGGGATCTCATGGGTCGCTTCCCAAAGATGAACCGATGACGTATAACTCGCACTCTAAATTAATCTGGGATTAATTAGTAGAGAGAGAAAATTAATCTGGGATTAATTGAGGAGATATTTTATCTGGGATAAAATATCCATTAAAGAGAGATAACGATTAATTTGGAATTAATCGATTAATTATATATTTGATATATTAAACGAAATTAGATTTCGACGCGGAATTAAAATTAGATTTTAATTCGGGGCGAACGAATTAATTTAGAATTAATTCGTTTGCGACTTGAAGAGTGATTTCACTAGGCGTAATCATTTAATTACTACGCAACAGAAAATTCGTTAATTTAGAATTAGCGAACCCGAGTCCGAGATGATTGCGAGCGCATTCGCATTTCGAATTTGAGTGCGGCATGTCAAATCAAGCGTCAAATCATTAGTCGCATCAAGCGTCAAATCAAATGTCACTTTGAGTGATGTGACCACTTGTCACTTGATTTTAATTGATTGAAATCTAATTTATATATATCTATGTGATCTAATCACAAATGATAAGAGTGCAATCTCCTTTGTCACATAGTTAATTTGTACAACAACACCATGATCTGAACAATTAGTGACGTTATGAGTCATAATTGTCCAACAATCTCCCACTTGGCCTATAACCAGTCACTCGAGTGTCTAACACCCGAACCATCTAAGGTTGGCTCAAACTGCTGAGAAAAGTTTTCATCAGCGGATTTACATGATTATCATCTGATGCGATTTATTCGATCATCACATCGCCACGATGTATGATCCGAACGAATCAGATGAATATCGAAGTATTTATCTGGATCGTCGATGAGACCATTAATTCTTTAGCATGTGCTGACGCCTAGCTCAGCTGCTAATAGAACTATATCTAATCTAATTAGATTTATTATCGACCCAAATGGCTTCTATTGCTGCCTCAGCTGCAGCAAAATAACCGCATTTGTTGTTTATTCGGTAACAGTATCTTGCTTGGAAGATTTCCAGCTCACTGTTCCGTTATTCTAACTGTATAGTACCGTTGCGACTTATAGTCGTTTTCATGAAAGCCAAGCTTTCACCAATTATTATTATAGGAATATCATTTCCAAGAAATGACATATCATCATTACTCAGGACATTCACTGTCAGTGCGCTCCCACTAACCTCCTTATATACACAAGAATTATTTTCGTTTTGAATTAAATCATACACCATTATGATTACATCAAAACGATAATTCCAAGAACCTAATGCTTGCTTCAATCCAAACATGGATCGAATAACCTGCAAACCTAGTTTGCTTGTTATGGTTCGACAAAACGCCAGGATATTGTAAATATCCTCCAAAAGGTTTCCGTTAAGGAAAACAGTTTTGCCATTAAGTTGACATATTTCACAAATGAAACATGCAGCTTAAGCAAGTATTATCCAAATGGATTTAACGTGGCAAAAATTAAAAGGTTTCGTCGCAATCAACACAATGTTGATAACTCTACCTTTTTGCTACAACCCTAGCTTAGTACTTTGGTATGTTTCCATCCATGTATGTCTTCCTTGAAGACTTATAAGTACCAATAGGCACAATGCCTTATGGTACGTCAACTAATATCCAAACATAGTTGATTTACATGGAATCCATATCAGACATTATGGCACTTTGACATAATAGGGAGTCGATACCTTGTATCACTTCCTTATATGTAGTCAGTTGATTTTCCTCAATAAGATAGACATCTTTATGAGGTGAGATCAAAAACCCATACCCTAGGTTGTTTTCTGATCTCTCTGACATACGTGGTTCTTGTGTATTCGAAGATTATTGGAATAGTTTCATCCTTGATGAACTATTTGTGTTCCATTAGGACTCGGTGCCAGGAATAGTATTACTCTGATTTTCATCGAGTTTTACTATCCTCCCACTTACCACTGCATATCGGTATTCCTCTTAGGAAAAACGAATGGCGAGCAACAATCTAATTATTCTCTCGTGAGTTGTATAAGTACAATACTTATGGTATCCCTAGGATAAACTACAATTGGCACTTATCCGATTTGGGTTTTAGTTTGGTGTCAACCAAACATATGCCTAGCATACCCAAATATTCAGGAATGAGAAACCTGGTTTCTTTCCCGTTCATATCTAATATGTTATCGGTCAAACAGATATTTATGGAACCTTATTCAAAATAAGTTTTGCACTGTTTAGCATATCCGTTGAAGGAAATGGTACCTCGGAGCGACTCATGATTAACCTTATCATGTCCAACAAAATTCGGTCTCTCAATTCGGACACACCGTCAAACTGACGTGTTCCGGGAGGAGTCCTCATTGAAAGAATACTATAGACTTTCAAGTATATGAGAAACTCATTGCTTAAGTATTTTCCATCACGGTCTTACCGTGACAGTTTAATAATTTAGCGGATCTGTTTGTCTATTTCGTGTCGAAACTGTGAAAGTTTCCGATTTGTGTTTCAAAAGAAACACATTACCATACGCGATGCCACTTCGTAAAGGTCACGAAATATTCATATCCACATCTAGCCTAGCTAGACATGGGCCCACTTGCTTCACTATGAACTAGGGGTAACAGATCAATGGCACTGGCACTTTTACCAAGTAAATAGAGTTTTAGGCACTTTGCCCAATAAACTAGATTCGTAGACTTTATTTGAATAGAATCAAATTAGTCCTAGTACCCACTCTTCGAAAGTGTGGATACACGTGTCTTGTTTAATTTTGTCCTAGACAACAATGCCACATTCAAGTTTCAACCTCATCAAATCAGTTTGAGCTATTTGTTTGTCATGTTATACGTTTGAGATTTTATTTATATTCTAAATATAAATTTTGTTATTCACATCTAATGTGGTTTATCTCAATATCATCTTTATATAATAAAACACTTTGGTGTTCTTTCTAGAATATAAAGGTACATCCGCAACGGATTATACACTGATATAGAGATAATGTTTCTAGTCAAACTAGTTATATTATAACAGTTTCCTAATTTACGTACATACCCAAAGGGTAGTTCCTAAACTTAGGTATCTACGGTTAAAACAGCGACTTTCGTCTCGTTTTCAATTCGCAGATTAATCTCTATTGAAGTCAGTATCCTGTTCAAAACAGATTCTGAACATCAATACATATATTTATGTACCACACTAAGTATCTAAAATCCAATTTTAATACTAGTTGTGAACATATTTATGACAAACATATTTTGAAGTCAGAGCCTTGCTCGTCTTCAATTCCTTCTTGGGATATGTCCTTTTATCTTCCCAGAAGAATATAATGATTTTGCCTTTGCCATTTTCCACACTCCAGAAGCCTTTGGCCAAGTCTTGGCCTTTTGGAATATCGAAGTAAGGTGAGCCTTGCGCTACTTGCATTATTGCAAACTTTGACTTTGTCTCCTTGAGAATAGTCATTAACTCTCCAAGAGTTATCAATTGCAATTTTAGTACTTCTAAAATCTAAACATAGATTTATGAATATCCTTCAATTTCAATATCATACTTTAAGAATCTAATCCTTAGTTCTGATAAAGAAATTAAGGAGTCTATGACAAGTATATGGATTAAGCACTAAAGTTATCATTACATGAATATTCCAAATATCATGTTCCACTTATTTGCTTAACTCCAGGCTTAGGCCTAATATATTATTTTATCAAATAAAATAACTTATTATTTTTCTAGGACCATCCTGAAATTTATTCCCAATTTGAAAATTAAGTCGTTTAAATAATTTTCACCACGATTATGTTTTAAACACTAATCTTTCAATTATATCTTGATTTTAATAGTCCAACTATTTAATCAACGATTTGTGTACTATATATTATAATGATTATTATAGTCCAACTATACAATCAAATATAATTTAAATTAATTAACCTCAATTATATTTATTACTATAGTCCAACTATAAAAATCAATTATAATTGAAATTAATAATTCAAATATATTGATTACTATAATCCAATTATATAATCAACTATAATACAGTCCAACTGTTTATTAAAAAACAACAATTTAAATATTAGTCCAACTAACATTTAATATATTTGACGATGAATGATATTTGTTTGAGCGCGTATGGCAAGTAATTAAACGAATATTGCAAATTCAATTCTTGCCTCCCACTATTTTTCGGCGAGCCTCTAACCCTATGTCGAGTACTCGGGAAAACGTGTTTCCTAGTGGGCTAGAATCCCGTTAAACATCACACAATCTTGACTTTGGCCAAAAATTATATGATAATTAACTAGGTAGATCTCTAAGATCGATTGGATCCAATCCAATTTCTAGATCTGGTAGGGGACATCCAAGTCCGAAACATATATCTTATAAATGCCAATATATCCAATATATTACCTAACATTTTTCCTCTGAATCAACTAAGCCTTGGCTTTGGCACAACAAACTTAGTGATCCCAGTTAAGCGCGACCCATTGACCATGGAAAGCTTCGTAATCAATGTCGATGGACAAGAAGTGGTCTTGACTTTGGCCCAAAAAACCACAACTTGGACAAGACACTGATATGGAACCAAGCATTCGTGATTCAAACACATCCTCGACGGACAAAGTCCTTGACTTTGGCCAACAAGCCAATGCCAGTCTTGGATCTTGAGTAAGAATCACTCAATGGAAAGAAAAACACTTAATATTTTTTAGGGTTTTTCGCGTGCAAATTGGCAACCAATTTATTATCTTTGTTAAGGTCTAATCATCATGCACCATTAAACATGCATTCTAAACACATAATAAAGTGCATATGATTAAAATAATAATGATATGCGGATGAATACTTTACATATTGATCCTAGATCAAATCTCTCTTTCTCTCTCCGCTAGCACAATATTTCTTCTACCCGTTACACTACACTTCTAAAGAAACCTCATTTACATTGAAGGGAATAGGTGAGAAGAGAATACAAAGAATACGGAGGTGATAAGGCTAGACACGCAGGTCCAATTAATAAATCAAATTTATTACAACAATTTCTAAAATTGCCCCACCCTTCTAATATCCATCTGATATACATTATTCATGCATCGCAACCATGTATTCACACAAGCATGTTATCAATCAATCTAATCCAATTAATTAATCTGATAATTAGTGATCATCCAATGTTCAAACAACGATTTGATTTTGCTCGAGTTAAACTCGTTTTACGAATAAGTACTCAAAGTATGAATTCTTGAATTAAATTAAACTACAAAATTAAATCCAATTCAATTTGTATTTAATACTAATTCACTATTTAATTCCAAATTAAATACTACACTTTATTAATAAACCTTTACGACTTAAATTCCAAATTTAATCGTTACAGGTCTCAAAGCCCGATTAACATCCAATGTTTATTTAATTCGAGTCCAATGGGCTTTTAATTAATTTCTTTAAGGCGTGGACTTTTGGTCAACTCGGGTCAAACCCAATAACCAAAATCCAATCCGGGATTTACCCCATAAGCCCATAAATCAATTTTGGCCCATTAGGCCCAATTAAATAATTAAGGTCCATTAAGCCATAATTGGACTTTATGGATGCGGTTTTGGGCCCAATTGGATCCAACCAAATTGGCCTAAACCTAACTTGGTACAACCAAGCCCAAAAGCCCAATTACAACCTTTAAGGCCCAAATCCAATTTAAACCCAATTAATTAATTTACAAAATTCCAAATTCCACAATTAATTAACCTAAGTGTAATACACAATTAATCACCCAATTAAAATTTCTAAAACATCAATTAGCCTAATTAATCATGCACTTTAACATCAAATAGTGTCCAACACAATTCAATCAAAATCAAACCCAATACATGCTTCAAGTGTCTCGGCAATTAGGGTTTTTTACAATCCGATTCGGTTTCAATCCAATTGAATCCACAATCATCATTTCCCAAATCAATTCAACTCATCCAATGAATTAAAAAAAAAACACCATGAATTTTGTATCACTTAAGATTCGGCAAGCCTTAAACCAATAAACCTCAAATCAACATTACCCAATTGTTTTAAGTCATCCAATGATCAAAAAACAAAATTACCAAGACTATTAGGGTTCCTCCATTTTCGGCCAAGCCTCCATAATTGGGGAAAATTGTTCTAAACCAATTTTCTTGAAATTAATCATGCACAACTTCAATTAATCAACATCCAAGCATACTTAATCAAACAATTTAACCAATTCATGCTCAAATCGATTTTGCCCAATTTTAAACCCTAAAAATATCATGCTTGATATAAGCTCAAGATACCATTGTTGGTTTCTAATTAGGTCCCAAGAATCATCAAATCAAGCAAGAAACAAGTGAATACACAAAGGAGAATGGCAGAAACATACTCACAATGAACGGTTTGGATGCTACGAATAACAAAACTCCTCCAAGATGGCTTGAAGCTCTCGGCAATGACTCCCAAAGGTAGTGGGGTGCTCGGCTTCACTGGTTTTGCTCTCCACCATTTTCGGCCATGGAAGACTCCATTAAAGCTCCAAGCTTCAAGCTTCAAAAACAATTCCATGCTCACAAAAACGCTGCCCTATCACCTTAGGATGACTCAAGTGTGTGCTAACACTTTGTATTTTGCAACAAAATACACATCTTCTACTCTTTGATTTTCGGCAGAACCAGAAAAATGAAAGAAGAAAAAATGGCTCAAAGCCGAGAGAGAAGAGGAGGGAAAGATAAGGTCTCCTAGAAACCGTATGTGAGGAGAAAGATGAGGAAATAAAAAAAAATGTTTATATATATATATATAGATATATATATATATTATATATATATATATATATATATATATTTGATTTTCCAAAATCAAATACCAAAACCCTTTTTTTCCATTTACCAAAAATCAAAAAGCAAAAAGCAATTAATGCTTTTCAACTACCACATCAATCACTCAATCAATCAATCAATCAAATTGTCACATCACTCAAAGTGACATGTGATTTGATGCTTGATGTGACTAGCAATTTGACACTTGATTTGACTTGCGTGCCGCACTCGAATTCGAAATGCGAATGCGCTCGCAAATAATCCCGGGCTCGGGTTCGCTAATTCCAAATTAACGAATTTTCCGTTGTGACGTAATTAATCGATTATGCCTAGCGAAATCACTATTCACGTCGCTAACGAATTAATTCTAAATTAACTCGTTCGCCCGAATTAAAATCCAATTTCAATTCCGCGTCGAAATCTAATTTCGTATAATATATCGAATATATTATCTTATCGATTAATTCCAAATTAATCATTCTCTCTCTTTAATTAATATTTTATCCCAGATAAAATATCTCTGTAATTAATCCCAGATTAATTTTCTCTCTCATATAATTAATCCCAGATTAATAAAGTGCGAGTCATACATCATCGGTGAATCTTCGGGAAGCGACCCATGAGATCCCCGGATATGTTGTGAGTAAATACGGTCGTCGGACTATCCGAACACGTAAGTACCTAGTACTACATTTGTACCGATTTACAAGACAATGTTGGCTTCTAGCAAAGCGTCATGCCTACCCAATTCTCCAGAAATATCCTTACAGGAATATGTGATCTATATCAAGCGTAGTATACCGTAGTATTGTGTTATTCGATCCAGTAACGGATGATCACGTGCTAGGCCTGGGGCTGGAATTGTGTCTGCCCCGTACGAAGCACATATCGGATGTCTGGCAACTAGTCTCTATAATCGGATATACATGACTGATGAGTGGTAAAACTATCACTATTTCCCACTCATTTAACTTAATATTTTGTTTAGTTTCTTGAGTTTTGTGAATATTTTGATGTGTTTTATATTATTTGTAGATAAATAAAGTTTCAGGACATTCTCGAGGTAATTTGGAGCAAAACTGTGAAATTTGGTGAAATTTGGCAAAAAGGGTATTTTTGTAATTTTGGGCGCCTCGACACCGAAACCTTGGCATCCCGACCTCTAACGTGCACCGAAGACTGCTAATATATGCCAGGTCAACAAGTCAAAGTTTCCAAGTTTGACTTTGCTAACGTACACCATGCCACGTGTCATCATCACAAGTAATCTGCTAACGTGCACCGCATGCCATGTGTCGAAAATTCAGAGATCCAAAAATAAAAATAAAAATAAAAAAAATAAAATAAAATCAGAAAAATAATAATAAAGAATTGAATTTTTTTACCTATAAATTGAGTTTGATTTCTTAAGTTTCAAATGTACCTCATCCTCTGAAATCCTTATAAATAAATTGAGATTTCTCTTCTATAGTTTCTTTTATTCAGTTTTATTTACGTTTGTAGTAGTAATTCTCTTCTATAAATAGAATTTTCATTCATCCATGAGGAGCTAACTTCTCCATGCTGAGGTAAAAAGGTAATTCTTTTACTTTTGCTATTTAGATTAATCTCCCTTAAAATATAATATATAAACTATTTAAAACCTGAATTAATAAAGGATACGCCATTCCGGACGGTTGGTTATTCAATTTAAATTGGTTAAACCTGACTTAATGAGGATACCGCCATACTGGACGGTTGGTTTAAGTTATATTTCTGTTCCGCCTTATGGCTGGTATATTTGAATTTTACTTAATCAGGATACCGCCATTCTAGACGGTTGATTTAAAATATCACAAGATTATATATATTATTTTATAGGAGATATCTAAATAGTGAATAGTAGAAGTTAATTTCTTTTACCTTAGCATTTCTTTATATTACTTTTCAGTAATTTCATTTTATGTCTTTTAAGTTTATATCAGCTTTAGCTATGTGTTGTAACTAAATAAAATATCTAGGGTTGTGATAAAATCTAATATCACCGGTTTTAAAAAGGATTAGATTATAGTTTGGGTAATTAAAGAGTTATTTATTGAGTCATAATCTTAATGCCTTTTTATTAACTGATCACTAATAAAATTGAATAGATAAACCTAAAATGAACTAGACATAGGGACTTTAAGTTTAAAGACCTTATACTCAACAACCCACGATCTTCTTTAAGGATAGATAAACCTTTAATAGATTTTCTTACAGGATATAGGAATATATGTTGGGCGGGGGTAATCATAATGGAATTCAAACTTAATGAATCTAGGTAATTTGGTTGACATAAACATATGATTCAATTGAATTAAACTAGGTATTTGTAAATGACCATTGGAAGAGGCTTTTACATAATTTAATATTCCAGATTAATAAATCAATATTTACCCAATTATGATTTAACTACTTCATCTTTTAATTAATATTGGAAGAATTCACAACCCTAGATAGTTTTAATTCTCATTAATCTACTCTCAATTTCTTTTACTTGTTTTAAATTTAGAATCATCATTATCCTTTCAAACAACTTGTTAGATATTAGTAATCACTTGACCTCATAAAATTAATAGAATAGATATTAAGTCCTCGTGGGATCGATACTTTTTATACTACTTGAACGATACGTGCGCTTGCATTATACGTGTGTGATTACGCCGGTCAAGTTTTTGGCGCCATTACGGGGACTCTTTATCTTTTACTATTATTTTAGGGGTTAGATACGTTACTTGTCTCTAATTTTCTTTTTACTTATTGTTTTCATTTTATTGTGTTTCAGGTTATCCGAATCTTAATGAGACAAACCAGAAGCTTTGAACTACGACCGCTTGACCCAGAAATTGAAAGAATTATCAGACAGTTGAGAAGGGAAATGAGACAAGGCCAGAAGCAATTGTTAACATGGAACTGAACCTTTGGAGATTGCACCACCAATTCCCATTCGAGACAGAACCATTCCGGTGGTTGATGGCCTCCTTTCATGTATTGTACTTCCTCATTTACCAGCGAATGCAGGTGAGGTGCATCAAAACTTGCATTCAGATGATTCAACAATCAGTTATAATTTGGGGGAAAAGCAACTGAATATCCTAATACCCACATCAGCAACTTCCTGGAAGTTTGCGGCACTTTCAATTACAACAAGCGAGAAGCAGAAGCAGAGAAGCAATGAGACTGCCGTTTTTTTCCATACTCCTTGAAGGATAGAGCTAAAGCTTGGCTACATTCACTTCTAGCGTTCTATCAGAACTTGGAACACTTTAGTTTTTCCATACTCCTTGAAGGGATTTAGAGCTAAAGCTGGCTACATTCACTTCCAGCTTTCATCAGAACTTGGAACACTTTAGCCACCAAATTTCTTGCAAAGTACTTTCCACAGCCAGAACTGGAAACGAGGAATGACATCACATCATTTGTACAACAAGAATCAGAAACTCTCTACGAAGCTTGGAAAGGTACAAAGATTTCCTCCGGAAATGTCCTCACCATGAGATTCCAAAATGGCTTCAAGTCCAAACTTCTATAATGGACTTTCTGGAATAATAAGAACCACAATTGATGCTGCTGCTGGAGAGCAATTGATGGCAAAAGGAGAAGATCAAGCTTGGGACCTAATCGAAGAATGGCCAACAACAATTCCTGTGGCCCAACAGAAAGAGCATGATTCAACGAATTGCTGGAATTTATGAGGTGGAGCCAGCCAATCAGAGAGTCAGTACCAAACTAGATCAAATATGCAAATTCATGGAGACTCTCGGTAAGCAAAGCAACATTGGAACCACAAATTCACCATATGGAGAAGCACCAGAACAAAATCAACACAAGAAGAAACGTGAATTATGTCAACAATTTCAACAGACCTGGGAAATAATCCATATTCCAACACCTAAAATCCAGGGTGGATGGAATCATCCCAATTTCTCATGGAGCAATAATCAGGGCAAAAGAACTATCCACCACCTGGATTCCAGCAACAGAACAAAAGCCAGGAGTTTGAAAAAGACCCAGAAATGAAGATTGGCTTGCAGAGATGTTCAAAAAGCAACAAGCAGCATATGATGCTATGTTTTCAAAACCAATATGCTTCCATCAAAGCACTGGAGAATCAAATTGGACAACTAGCCAATGCTCAGAGTTACAGACCACCAGGAAATCTTCCCAACAATACAGAACCAAATCCGAGGAACCGAGGGAAGGAGCAATGTCAAGCCATCACCTTGAAAAGTGGTACTAAAATCAACAAAGATGTTGGAATCAAGGCAACCGTTGGTTGAAGATATTCAAAAGAAGCAAAGAACAGATGGAGGAGGAAAAAGAAATAAATGAAAAAGAAGCAAAGGAAAAAGAACAGATCACTCCACCTCCACCTTTTCCTCAGCGTCTTCAGAAAAGCAAATGGACAAGCAGTTTGCTCAATTCTTGGAGGTTTTCAAAAGCTGCACATCAACATCCCTTTTGCAGAAGCTTTGGAACAAATACCCAGTTATACTAAATTCATGAAAGACATTCTTTCACGAAAATGAAGATTGGGAGATTATGAGACAGTAGCATTATTAGAAGAATGCAGAGCCATTATATTCAGAGAAAAAACTCCCCAAAGTTGAAGGATCCTGGAAGTTTCACCATTCCTTGCATCATAGGAGAACATAACTTCGGTAAGGTTTATGTGATTTAGGTGCAAGTGTTAATTTAATGCCTTTTATATTTACAGGGAAACTAAATTGGAGAAGCAATGCTACCTCAGTTTCACTACAACTTGCTGATAGAACGCTCGCATTTCCAAGAGGAGTTGTTGAAGATGTGCTGGTTAAAGTTGATAAACTCATTCTCCCAGCAAACTTCATTATCCTTGACATGGATGAAGACAAAGATGTGCCAATCATCCTTGGGAGACCATTCTTAGCAACAGGTCGAACAGTGATTGATGTACAAAAAGGAGAGACTGACCATGAAAGTTTAGGACCAAGAAGTTACCTTCAATGTTTTCAAAGCCATGAAAATTCCCAAGTGAAGAAAAAGAGGAAGAATGTTTTAGAATTGATGTTGTTGATAGTATCATTCATGATACTGATACAGTTCCTACAGACAAACTTGAAGCTTGCATCACCAACATGACGATGAAACTGAGTTAGATGCTGAAATTATGGAATTATCAACTATCTTGACAAGCCATTCCGTTTCAAAGTGACACAACCAATTGAAAGTTTGGAACTACCAAGAAAGACCGGATCAAGCCTTCGATTGAAGACACCACCAAGTTGGAGTTGAAGTTACTTCCGAGTCATCTCAGGTATGCATTTCTTGGAAAATCTTTTGAATTACCTGTTATTATTTTAATATTCTCTAACATTGGAGCAGAAGAAAAGTTATTGAGAGTGTTACGAGAGCATAAGAAAGCCATGGTTGGACTATAGCAGACATCGAGGCATAGTCCATCATTCTGCATGCACAAGATCCTGATGAACGATGAGTACAAACCCACAGTAGAAACATCAACGGAGACTCAATCCAATCATGAAGGAAGCTGTGAAGAAAGAAATCATCAAATGGTTGGATGCTGGCATCATCTACCCTATCAGACAGCAGTTGGGTAAGTCTTATGCAGTGTATGCCGAAGAAATGGGGAATTATTGTGGTTACCAATGCAAAGAATGAGCTAATCCCAACAAGAACGATGACTGGATTAAGAGTATATATGTACTACAGAAAGCTGAACAGAGCCACGAGGAAGGATCATTTTCCGCTGTCATTCATTGATCAGATGCTGGAAAAATTGGCGGGACATGAGTTCTATTGCTTTCTGGATGGATATTCAGGGTACAATCAGATTGCTATCGCCCCAAAAGATCAGGAGGGGAAAACCACATTTACATGTCCATATAGTACTTTTGCTTTCCGCATGATGCCATTTGGATTATGTAATGGCCCTGCCACATTTCAGCGTTGCATGATGGCCATCTTCTCAG
>SKCR01028463.1:0-19073 GCA_019454045.1 Zanthoxylum bungeanum
CTACATAGTTAATTTTGTACAATAATACAATATCATTTACAAAATAGTGACGCTATGGGTCATTACTGTCTAACAGTCACATCACTCAAAGTGACTAGACATCACATCAATCAAAGTGACAAATGATTTGACGCTGGATATGACTTGTGGGCCATACTTAAATTCGCAATACGAGTGCGCCCGCAAACAGTCCCGGGCTCGGGTTCGCTAATTCCGAATTAACAAATTTTCCGTTGCGACGTAATTAAATAATTATGCCTAGCAAAATTACTATTCACATCGCTAACGAATTAATTCTAAATTAACTCGTTCTCCCGAATTGAAATCTAATTTCAATTCCGCGTCGAAATCCAATTTCGTATAATATATCGAATATATTATTTTATTGATTATTTCCAAATTAATTGTTCTCTCTCTTTAATTAATATTTTATCCCAGATAAAATATCTCCATAATTAATCACAGATTAATTTTCTCTCTCTCTAATTAATCCCAGATTAATAAGTGCGAGTCATACGTCATCGGTGAATCTTTGGGAAGCGACCCATGAGATCCCCGGATATGTTGGCAGTAAATCTGGTTGTCGGACTATCCGAACACATACGTACCTAGTACTACGTTTTTACCGATTTACAAGACATGGTTGGCTTCTAGCAAAACACTGTGCCTACCCAATTCTCTAGAAATATTCTTACTAGAATATGTGATCTATATCAAGTGTAGTATACGTAGTATTGCGTATTACGATCTAGTATCAGATGTCACGTGCAAGGCCTGGGGCTGGAATTGTGTCTGCCCTGTACGAAACACATATCGGATTTCTGGTAACTAGTCTCTATAATCGGATAATCATGACCTAGTCATATTATCCCGATGACTGCAGTACATAAGAGCCCCAGTTCTGTATCCTACGTGATCATCATCTCCACTATGACTGGAGTGATACTTCCGTCTTGACATCACACCCAATACACTACAATTCTCAATATACCCAGAAGAGGCGTACACAGAACCTGTTAAAGCCCTGGACGACTAAAACCAAAGTATATTGATTGTCACAAGTATTAGCGGTGCAAGTCTCAGGTTAAGACCAAGTACACCTACCCTGATTCGGACTTCCATAGACACATAGTCATACTACCAATGGAATTTCGAGGGGTCTATCCAAGCAAAACTGTTTCCGTACCATCGGTAAACACAACCTCCTATTACTTGCATGAGTATACTATACCCAAATATATGAGAACTATGTTGTTATGCTCCCACAACGCGCACACGTGTAATACTATTCTTTTACATTATCGATGTCCAATCTCGATAATACTCTGACTAGGGATGTTTAATGATTAAACCTTCGTGGATTGATACTGTCTCATATCATCTCAATCCGGAACTAATCATATGGACCTTCTATCATTTATACATCTTGGTAATCTAATTACAAATGATAAAAGGGCAATTTCCTTTGTCAAATAGTTAATTTGTACAACAACACCATGATATGTACAAATAGTGATGCTATGGGTCATAATTGTCCAACAATCTCCCACTTGGCCTATAGCCAATCACTCAAGTTTCTTACACCCGAACTATGTACGGTTCGCTCAAATTTCTACTGAGAAAATGCTTTCGTCAGCGGATTTACATGATTATCGTCTGATGCGATTTATTCGATCATCACATCGCCACGATGTATCAGATGTATAATTGAAGTATATATCTGGATCGTTGATGAGACCATTAATTCTTTAGCCTGTGCTGAAACCTAGCTCAGCTGCTAACAGAACTACTCCTAATTTAATTAGGATTATTATCAACCCAAATGGCTTCTATTGCTGCCTCAGCTGCAGCAATAATCCTCTTTTGATGTTTATTCGGTAACAGTATCTTGCTTGGAAGATTTCCAGCTCACTATTCCGTTATTCAAACTGTATAGTACCTTTATTACGACTTATAATCATTTTTATCAGTTAGGAAACTTACAGCAGTGAACCCAGTCACTTCAAGTTCTCCTTCTCCATAGTATAAGAAAGCATCCTTAGTTCATCTAAGATACTAAAGGATGTTCTTAACATCAATCCAGTGACTATCACTTGGATTGGCCTGATTGTAACTCCATATGCTCAAAGCGTATGAGACACCAGGTCGCGTACATTTATTTCAATGTTTGAGTTCTCGGAGAGTATTAACAACTTTTAGATCTATCCCAGTAGATCTTTATTCCTAGAATAAAGGTTGTTTCTCCCAAGAATTCTACGGAGAATTTTCATGAAAGCCAAGCTTTCACCGATAGTAATATGGGAATATCATTTCCAAGAAATGATATGTCATCATTACTTAGGACTGTCGCTGTCAGTGCGCTCCCACTAACCTCCTTATATACACAAGAATCATTTTCGTTTTGAATTAAATCATAAACCATTATGATTACATCAAAACGATAATTCCAAGAACGCTATGCTTGCTTCAATCCATAAATGGATCGAATTAACTTGCAAACCTTGTTTGCTTGTTTTGGTACGACAAAACCGTCAGGATGTTGTAAACATCCTCCAAAAGGTTTCCGTTAAGGAAAGCAGTTTTGGCATTCAGTTGCCATATTTCGTAAATGAAACATGCAGCATCAGCAAGCATTATCCAAATGGATTTAACCATGGCAACAAGTAAAAGGTTTCATCGTAATCGACACAATGTTGATAACGATACCTTTTTCGCTACAAGCCTAGCTTTATACGTTAGTATGTTGCCTTCCATGTATGTCTTCCTTGAAGACTTATATAGTACCAATAGGCACAATGCCTTGCGGTACATCAACTAGTGTCTAAACATAGTTGGTATACATGGGATCCATTTCGGACATCATGGCACTTTGCCATAATAGGGAGTCGATACCTTGTATCACTTCCTCATACGTAGTCAGTTCGTATTCTTCAATAAGATTGACATCTTTATGAGGTGAGATCAGAAACCCATACCCCATGTTGTTTTCTGACTCTCTCCGACTAAAGCGGTTCTTGTGTATTCGAAGATTATTGGTATAGTTTCATCCTTGATGAACTATTTGTGTTCCATTGAGGAATCGGTGTCTGGTACAGTATTACTCCGATTTTCATCGAGTTTTACTTTCTTCCCACTTACCACTGCATATAGGTATTCCTCTTAGGAAAACCGCATGGAGAGCAACAATTAAATTATTCTCTCGTGAGTTCTATAAGTACTATACTTTAGTTTTCCTAGGATAACCTACAAATTAGGCACTTATCCGATTTGGGTTCTAGTTTAATATCATCCAAACATATGCCTAGCATACCCAAATCATCAGGAATGAGAAAACCCAGTTTCTTTCCTGTTCATATTTAATATGAAGTCTGTCAAACAGATTTTTATGGAACCTGATTCAAAATAAGTTTTGCACTGTATAATGCGTATCCTTTGAAGGAAATGGTAGCTCAGAGCGACTCATGATTAACCTTATCATGTCCAACAAAATCCGGTTTCTCCGTTCAGACACACCGTCAAATTGACGTGTTCCGGGAGGAGTCATAATTGAAAGAATACTATACTCTTTCAAGTATATGATAAACTTATTGCTTAAGTATTTTCATCATGGTCTAACCGTGACGATTTAATACTTTTGCCGATCTGTTTGTCTACTTCGTGTTGAAACTCTTTGAATTTATCAAAAGTTTCCAATTCGTGTTTCAAAGGAGACACATAACCATAACGCGATGCCATATCCGTAAAGGTCATGAAATATTCATATCCACCTCTAGCCTAGCTAGATATGGGCCCGCTTACGTCACTATGAACGGGGGCTAACAGATCGGTGGCACTTACACTTTTACCAAGTAAAAGGTGTTATAGGCACTTTGCCTAATAAACTAGATTCGTAGACATTATTTGAATAGAATCAAATCTATCCTAGTACCCACTCTTCGAAAGTGTGGATATACGAGTCTTGTTAATTGTGTCCCAGACAACAATGCCACTTATAAGTCTCAACTGATTAAATCAGTTTGAGCTATTTGTTTGTCATGTTATATGTTTGAGATTTATTTATATTCAAAATATAAATACTGTTATTCACATCTAATGTGTTTATCTCAATATCATCTTTATAAAATAAAACACTTTAGTGTTCTAGAATATAAAGGTATACCCGCAACGGGTTAAACCCTGATATATAGATAATATATCTAGTCAAATTAGTTACATTCTAACATTTTCCTAATTTAAGTACACACCCGAAGGGTAGTTCCTAAACTTAGGTTTCTATGGTTTAAACAACGACTCTTGTCCCATTTTCAATTCACAGATAGATCTCAACTGAAGTCAGTGTCCTGCTAATCAGCAGATACTACACACCAGTACATATTTATGTACCACACTCAGTATCTAAAATCCAATTTTAATACTAATAGTGAACATATTTATGACAAACATTCTTGAAGTCAGAGCCTTGTCTGTCTTTAATTCCTTCATGTCTGCCTTGTCCATACGGCAGTCACGCTTGCCATAGTTTAGTCAGACATTCTGGGATATGTCATTTGTCTTCCTAGAAGATTATAATGACTTTGCCTTTGCCCCTTTTCCACACCTCATAAGCCTTTGGCCAAGCCTTGGCCTTCCGGAATGTCGAAGTAAGGTGCGCCTTGCGCTTCTTGCATTATTGCAAACTCTGGCTTTGTCTCCTTGAGTATAGTCATTAACTCTCCAAGAGTTTTCTATTGCAATTTGTACTTCTAAGATCTAAGGATAGATCAATGAATATCCTTCAATTTCAATATCATACTATAAAGATCTAATCCTTAGTTCTGACTAAGAAATTAAGGAGTCTTTGCGGCAAGCATAATGGATTAAGCACTAAAGTTATCATCACATGAATCTTCCAAAGGTCATACTCTATTATTTGCTCAACTACGGGCTTAGGCTCGAGACGTCACTGTATCAAATAAAGTAACTTATCGGTTACCCAGGATTATCCTGAGATTTTATTCTCAATTTGAAAATTAAACGTCGTTTAAATACATTTTCACCCAGGATTATGTTTTAAACACTAATCTTTCAATTATCTTGATTCTAATAGTCCAACTATTTAATCAACGATTTTAGGTACAATTCATTATAATGATTACTATAGTCTAACTATATAACCAACTATAATTTAATTAGTTAAATTCAATTATATTGATTACTATAATCCAATTATAAAATCAACTATTAATTGAAATTAGTTAATTCAAATATATTGATTACTATAATCCAATTATATAATCAACTATAAATGAAATAGTTTGAATACAGTCCAACTGTTTAATTAAAAAACAACGATTAAATATTAGTCCAACTAATAAATAATTACGTATTGACAAAAAATTGAAATGAGCGCGTATGGCAAGTAACTAAACGAATATTGAAAATTTAATACTTGCCTCCCACTATTTTTCGGTGAGCCTCTAACCCTCTGTGGAGTACTCGGGAAACCTTGTTTCCTAATGGGCTAGGATCCCGTTAAATAACACACAATCTTGACTTTGGCCAACAAATTGTATGATAATTAACTAGGTAGATCTCTAAGATCAATTGGATCCCATCCAATTCTAGATCCAGTAGGTGGACATCCAAGTCCGAAACATATATCTTATATATGCCAATATATCCAATATATTGCCTAACCTTTTTCCTCTGAATCAACTAAGCCTTGGATTTGGCACAACAAACTTAGTGATCCCAGTTAAGCGGAACCCATTGACTATGGAAAACTTCGTAATCGATGTCGATGGACAAGAAGTGATCTTGACTTTGGCCAACAAATCACAACTTGGACAAGACACTGATATGGAACAAAGCCTTCATGATTCAAACACATCCACAATGGACAAAGGTCTTGACTTTGGCCAACAAACCAGTGCCAATCTTGGATCTTGAGTAAGAATCACTCAATGGAAGGAAAAATGCTTAATATTTTGTGAGGGTTTTTCGCGTAATTGGCAACCAATTAATTGTCTTTGTTAAGGTCTCATCATCATACACCCTTAAACATGCATTCTAAACACATAATAAGGCGCGTAAATAAATATATAATAATGATATGCGGATGGATATTTAACACATTGTTCCTAGAACAAAACTCTCCATTTCCTCTCTCCCGCTAGCACAAGTATTACTTCTACTCGATTACATAACACTTCTAAAGAAACCTCATTTACATTGAGGGGAATAGGTGAGAAGATAAATACACAGAGTCAAAATGTTAAAAGGCTGGACACGCAGGTCCAATTTAATAAATTCTAAATTTATTACAACAATTTCCAAAATTGCCCTCACCCATCTAATATCCATCAGATATGCATTATTCATACATCGCATCCATGTATTCACACAAGCATGTTATCAATCAATCTAATCCAATTAATTAATCTGAATATTAATGACCATCCAATGTTCAAACAACGATTTGATTTTGCGCGAGTCCGACTCGTTTTGCGAATAAGTACTCAAAGTACGAATTCTTGAATTATATTAAACTACAAAATTAAATCCAATTTAATTTGTATTTAATACTAATTCATTATTTAATTCCAAATTAAATATTTACACTTTATTAATGAACCTTTAGCGACTTAGATTCTAAATCTAATCTTTACGGGTCTCAAAGCCCGATTAACATCCAATGTCAATTTAATTTAAAGTCCAATGGGCTTTTAATTAATTTCTTAAGGCATGGACTTTTGGTCAATATGGGTCAAACCCAAATACCAAAGCCCATTTAAGGAATCACCCTTATTTGCCAAGAAACCAATTTAGGCCCATTAGGCCCAATTAAAATTAAAGGTCCATTAAGTCATAATTGGACTTTATGGATATGGTTTTGGGCCCAATTGGATCCAACCAATTAGCCAAAACCAAACTTGGACCAACCAAGCCCATTAAGCCCAATTACAACTTTACAAGCCCAATTCCAAAATAAGCCCAATTAATTAAATTACCAAAATTTCAAATTTCATAATTTAATTAACCAAAGTGTATGCCATAATTAATTAACCAAATTAATATTTCCAAAACATCAATTAGCCTAATTAATTATGCTTATCATCATCAACTTATGTCCAACACAATTGAATAAAAAATCAATCATTTTACATGCTTCAAGTCACGGCAATTTGGGGTTTTTCATGTCCGATTCGGTTTCAATCCAATTAAATCCACAATCAACATTACCCAATGTTTTCCAACTCATCCAATGATCAAAAACACAAAAATCACCATGAATTTAGGGCAAGCTCACATTCGGCCAAGCCTTGTGATTTGGGGAAAAATTATCCAATTCGATTTTTATCAAATTGACAATGCATAACACCATGTTATCATAATTTAAGCATACTCAAACAATCAATTTCACTCAAACATGCTCAAATCAATTTTACCCAATTTTACCCTAATCAAGTTTCATGCTCAACCTGGCTCTGATACCATTGTTGGGTTTCTAGGTTAGTCCCAAGATCGATTTCAAGCAAGAAATCATGTGTGAATACTCAAAATAAATATGGCGGAATCATACTTACATTGATCGGTTTTGGATGCGATGAACACAAAATCATTTTGCTCCTCCTAGTAGCTCTCGGCAGTGGACTGTCTTGGACTCCTTGAGTTTTCGGTCACCACCAATTTTTTTGTGTGCTCCATGTCTCCTTCAAGCTCCAAACTTTGGGTAAGGATTCCATGCTCATAAGTTGGTTTCCCTATCACCTTAGGATGACCCTTCATGTGCTAGCATTGGAAAAATTGCCACAATCTTTCCTATGATTTCTTCTTGTTCTCGGCCTAGCAAGATATAGAGAAGAAAATGGCTTCAAAAGCCAAATGGGAGAGAATGAGAAATTTGGCTCCAAAAACCGGGAGTCTTACCAAGAGAGAGAGAGAGAAAAAGTGTTATATGTATATGGTTTTGATTTTCCAAAAATCAAATACCAAAAACAATTTCCAAATTTCCAAAAGTCAAAGGCATTTAAGCGTACAACCACTACCATCAATCATTCACAAATGACTAGTTATCACATCACTCAAAGTGACTAGACATCACATCAATCAAAGTGACTAATGATTTGACGCTTGATGTGACTTGTGGGCCGTACTTAAATTCGCAATGAGAGTGCCCCCGCAAACACTCCCGGGCTCGGGTTCGCTAATTCCGAATTAATGAATTTTCCGTTGCGACGTAATTAAATAATTATGCTTAGCAAAATTACTATTCACGTCGCTAACGAATTAATTCTAAATTAACTCGTTCGCCCGAATTGAAATCTAATTTCAATTCCGCGTCGAAATCCAATTTCGTATCATATATCGAATATATTATTTTATTGATTAATTCCAAATTAATCGTTCTCTCTCTTTAATTAATATTTTATCCAAGATAAAATATCTCCATAATTAATCCCAGATTAATTTTCTCTCTCATCTAATTAATCCCAGATTAATAAAGTGCGAGTCAAACGTCATCGGTGAATCTTCAGGAAGCGACCCATGAGATCCCCGGATATGTTGGCAGTAAATCTGGTCGTCGGACTATCCGAACACGTACGTACCTAGTACTACATTTTTACCGATTTACAAGACATGGTTGGCTTCTAGCAAAATACCGTGCCTACCCAATTCTCCAGAAATATTCTTACTGGAATATGTGATCTATAGCAGGCGTAGTATACGTAGTATTGCGTATTACGATCCAGTATCGGATGTCACGTGCAAGGCCTGGGGCTGGAATTGTGTCTGCCCTTTACGAAGCACATATCGGATCTCTGGTAACTAGTCTCTATAATTGGATAATCATGACCTAGTCATATTATCTCGATGACTGCAGTACATAAGAGCACCATTTCCGTATCATACGTGATCATCATCTCCACTATGACTGGAGTGATACTTCCGTCTTGACATCACACCCAATACACTATATTCTCAATATACCCAGAAGAGGCGTACACAGAACCTGTTAAAGCCCTGGACGACCAAAACCAAAGTATATTGTTTGTCGCAAGTATTAGCGGTGCAAGTCTCAGGTTAAGACCAAATACACCTACCCTGATTCGGACTTCCATAGACACATAGTCATACTACCAATGGAATTCCGAGGGGTCTATCCAGAGCAAAGCTGTTTCCGTACCATCGGTAAACACAACCTCCTATTACACTTGCATGAGTATCCTATACCCAAATATATGAGAACTATGCCGTGCTGCTCCACAACGCGCACAATTGTAATACTAGTCTTTTACGTATTATCGATGTCCAATCTCGATAATACTCTGACTAGGGATGTTTAATGATTAAACCTTCGTGGATTGATACTGTCTCATATCACCTAAATTCGGAACTAATCATATGGACCTTCTATCATTTATACATCTTGGTAATCTAATTACAAATGATAAAAGGGCAATTTCCTTTGTCACATAGTTAATTTGTACAACAACACCATGATCTGTACAAATAGTGATGCTATGGGTCATAATTATCCAACAGGTGCTAGTGTTATTTTGATGCCTTTTTCGATTTACAGGAAACTACAAATTGGAGAAGCAATGCCCACCTCAGTTTCTCTGAAACTTCCTGATCGAATGCTCACATTTCCGAGAGGAGTAGTCGAAGATGTGCTGGTCAAAGTCGACAAACTCATTCTCCCAGCAGATTTCATTATCCTTGACATGGAGGAAGAAAAATATGTACCTATCATCCTG
Organism: Zanthoxylum bungeanum; assembly: GCA_019454045.1. NCBI lineage: Eukaryota > Viridiplantae > Streptophyta > Magnoliopsida > Sapindales > Rutaceae > Zanthoxylum > Zanthoxylum bungeanum. Next base: position 9,741 of record SKCR01028463.1, read on the forward strand.
GGGAGACCATTCTTGGCTACAGGTCGAACTGTTTTGATGTGCAAAAAGTAGAAAAACCATGAAAGTGCAGGACCAAGAAGTTACCTTCAATGTTTTCAAAGCCATGAAATTCCCGAGTGATGAAAAGGAAGATGAATGTTTCAGAATTGATGTTTGATAGTATATAGGATCATCCAGGATACTACACTCCATCGGATAAACTTGAAGCTTGCATCACCAATATGACTGACAGTGAGCTAGATACTGAAATTCTAGAATGTATCAACTATCTTGACAGACCATTTCACTTCAAATCGACACCACAAGTGGAAAGTCTAGAACTACCGAGGAAATAGTGAATCAAGCCTTCGATTGAAGAATCACCACAGCTGGAGCTAAAATTACTCCCGAGCTATCTCAGGTATGTATTCTTAAGAAACTCTTCTGAATTACTTATGATTATTTATTCTTCGCTAACATTGGAGCAGGAAGAAAAGTTGTTGAGAGTGTTACGAGAACACAAGAAAGCCATTGGCTGGACTATAGCAGACATTCAAGGCTAATTCCATCATTTTGCATGCATAAAATTCTGATGAATGATGAGTACAAACCTACAGTGGAGCATCAATGGAGTCTAAATCCAATCATGAAGGAAGTCGTAAAGAAAGAAATTATCAAATGGTTGGATGTTGGCATCATCTACCTCATCTCTGAAAGCACTTGGGTGAGTCTTATGTAGTTTATGCCAAAGAAAAGAGGAATTACTGTAGTTACAAACGAAAAGAACGAGCTGATTCCAACAAGAACAATAACTGGATGGAGAGTATAATGGACTACAGGATGCTGAACAAAGCAACAAGGAAAGATCATTTTCCGCTGCCATTCATTGACCAGATGCTAGACAGATTGGCGGGAAATGAATTCTATTATTTTCTGGATGGATACTCAGGGTACAATCAGATAGTCATCGCCCCATAAGATCAGGAGAAAACCATATTTGCATGTCCATATGGTACTTTTGCTTTCCGTGGAATGCCATGTGGACTATGTAATGCTCATGCCACATTTCAACGTTGCATGATGGCCATCTTCTCAGATATGCTGGAACAAAGTATGAAGGTCTTCATGGATGATTTCTCTGTGTTTGGAGACTCTTTCGACCACTGTTTGCAAAATCTGGAACACGTGTTACAAAGGTGCGAAGATACCAACCTGGTACTCAACTGGGAGAAATGCCACTTCATGGTGCATGAAGGCATCGTCCTTGGACATCAGATCTCATAAAAAGGAATCGAGGTAGACAAAGCAAAGATCGAGACAATTGAAAAACTACCTCCACCAACATCTGTTAAAGAGATTCGGAGTTTTCTCGGACATGTATATCAAAGACTTCTCAAAGATTGCTAAACCTCTGTGCAATCTTCTGGAGAAAGATGTGCCTTTCAACTTCACCAAATAATAATGCCACAAAGCTTTTGAGATCTTGAAACAGAAGCTGGTTTCTGCTCCCATCATTGTAGCACCAGACTGGACACTTCCATTTGATATGATGTGCGATGCTAGTGATTTTGCTGTAGGTGCAATTTTGGGACAACGTAAAGTAAATATTTTCCATACCATTTACTACTCCAGCAGAACTCTGATTGAAGCTCAACTCAACTACACAACCACTGAAAATGATTTGCTTGCAGTTGTATTCGCTTTTGATAAATTCCGCTCTTATCTGTTGGGTCCCAAAGTGGTGGTCTACAGAGATCATTCAGCAATCAAATACCTGATCGTAAAGAAAGATGCCAAACCCAGATTGATCCGATGGATACTTCTACTACAAGAATTTGATGTGGAGATCTGAGACAGGAAAGGGACATAGAACCAAGTGGTAGATCACTTATCGAGGCTCGAGAATGGAGAAACAGCTGGCAAAGAACTGATAATCAAAGAAACTTTTCCAGATGAACAACTATTTGCCATAAAATAACATGATTCTCATTGGTATGCTGACTATGTCAACTACATAGTATCGGAAAAATGGTTGTTGGAATGGACAACTCAGCAACGGAAGAAATTCTTCAAAGAAGTCAAGCATTATGTTTGGGATGAGCCATACCTTTTCAAACGATGTGCTGATCAATTACTGAGATGTTGTGTTCCACATGAGAAGGTCAATAGTGTTCTGCAACATTATCATTCATCACCATACGGCGGACACTTCAACGGGAATAAAACTGCAGCCAAAGTCCTACAGTCAGGTTTGTTCTGGCCCATTATTTTTAAAGATGCTTATCTATTTGCTCTTGAATGTGACAGGTGCCAGAGAACGGGAAATATTTCAAGGAGAAATGAAGGACCTCTGTAAAACATTCTAGAAGTGGAGATATTTGATGTATGAGGGATTGATTTTATGGGACCCTTTGTTCCATCATTCGTACTAGTTTGCAGTAGACTACGTCACCAAATGGGATGAAGCAATTGCACTGCCATCAAATGATTCAAAAGTGGTGATTAAATTCATTAAAAGAATATTTTCACTCGCTTCAGAACACCTCGGGTTATTATTAGTAATGGTGGCACACATTTCTGCAACAGATAATTGATGCACTCCTATCCAAATATGGAGCTACTCATAAAGTTGCCACTGCCTACCATCCGCAGTCAAATGGACAGGTTGAAGTTTTAAACAGGGAGATCAAAAGAATCTTGGAAAGAACCGTTGGATCAACAAGGAGAGACTGGTATACAAAACTGGATGACATATTATGGGCCTACCGGACAGCTTACAAGACACCCATTGGTATGTCCCATATCGAATGGTGTTTACGAAAGCGTGCCATTTACCAGTTGAGCTTCAACACAAGGCGTACTGGGCACTGAATAAGTTAAATCTTGATCCACAAGCAACATGAGAGAAAAGACTCCACCAACTCAACGAATTGGAGGAATTTCACCTACAGGCTTATGAGAATGCCAAATTGTACAAAGAAAAGACCAAGAAATGGCATGATCGAAAAATAGTGCGTAGACAACTAGAACCAAGGCAGCAAGTGTTGTTATATAATTCAAGGTTGAAACTTTTCCCTGGAAAGTTAAAATAAAGATGGTCAGGTCCATTTTTGATCACTCAGGTTTTACCATATGGAGCTGTTGAGTTACTTGATCCCAACACCAATGAAACATTCAAAGTCAGCCAGCGTGTCAAGCACTACTAGGGAGAATCATTCGAGCGACAAAAAGAAAGTATCACACTTTCAGATCCAGCCTAATGTTCGGGCAGTCATGTCTAGCTGACGATGTTAAACTTAGCGCTAGCTGGGAGGCAACCCATGCAATTTGTGTATATATTGTGATTTGATGTGTTTTATTTTTATGTGTTTAATTTGTGCAGGTAAAGTCACATTTCAGGATGGAAGAAGTTCTTGCAAATCTTCATAAGTAATTTCCTTATCTCCCTCAAAACTCTCTGATGAAAGTCTACAAAGCTCGCTTGGAACGAATGAGACTACTGATGATCAAAGGTATTCCTAATGAAATTCGTTGGATTATTGAAGCACGTGTCTGATTGGCAGGTGAGTCTTTTGACTCTTTTATTTCATATCTGCCTGGTTTAGGAAGAAGCACCTATGCTAAAAATATAAGAGCTAAAAGAATGGGTGTTTGTTACAAATGTGCTCGTATGACATGTAATACTCGTTGTCATTCAATAGGAATGGTGTCTGATAATCGTGAAGATAAAATTAAATTCATTAGGGATGACTTGAGTAATCAGTCTTTGGATGACATATCTAAGACTCTTGAGATGCATTCCAGTGGATATGTGCATCACACAATTTATATGTTATATACACAATTTCGAAAAGAAAGACAATAGTATAGTCTCAGAAATCTGACTTTAAAAGACATTGTTTGCCAATTTATAAGAAATTTGGATGGGAAGCTTGTCACTGACGCATAGACGTCATTCGAGTCGTTAATTCTTGTAAATATTATTTTCTTTGTCTTTAACTAATAATTGTGATTTGTTTTATTTTTTTTTCTCCGACAGGATCAAGATTTTTTGACTTTCACGATTTATTTTACTGTTTAACTAATAATTGTCATATGGCAGGTACTAGTGCTATTATTACTCACCATTTTTCGGGTGTTATAAATTCAACTCATCATTGCACTTTTGAAGGCATCCAGATTTGAGAAAGAAACATATAAAAATGGAAGCTACTTCAAGAAGACGAGTTGTAAACATCTGTGTGTTTTGCGGTACTAGTGTTGGTTCTAAGCCAGAGTTCATTGAGGCAGCACATGAATTGGGTTGAGTCATTGCTGAAAGGAATATGCACTTAGTATATGGCAGTGGCAATCTTGGACTAATGAGGACCGTTTCAAGGGCTGTACAGGAAGGAGGCAGTCAAGTCTTGGGAATCATCCCAAAACCCTTGGCGGAGGCGAATCTTATAGGACCACCAAACAGAGAGGAACTTATCGTACAAGGTATGTCTGAACGACTGGTGGAAATGATTAACCGTGCTGATGCTTTTATTGCTTTGCTAGGTGGCTTGGGTACAATGGAGGAAATTTTTACAGTACTATCTTGGGCGAACTTGAACATACACCAGAAACTGATTGGACTATACAATGCTGATGGATTTTATGATTTTCTTTGTGTGTTTCTTGATGATGCCCGGAGGAATGAGTTCGTGTCAAAACTTGTAAGAGAACTCATCTTTACTGCCAGAACTGCCCCATATTTAATTGACCAAATCTTAGCCTTTGAACCACAAACTGACCCTATCCTTTCAAAGATAAACTGTTCTGATAATGATCATGGTAAGAAGCGTCGGATAAATCTGGATCTTAACCTTTAATTTTAGATGTAGAATTTCAGCTAATCAGGTACTATATTCTAAACTCTTCTTCTACTTTTTAAGACATTTGGGACAATGTCTCATTCAGGTTTGGGGGAGAGGAATAGTTGACTAGTATCTTATTTTTATTGTGGTATTTTTTAGTCAAAAATTTTCAAATAAAAAATTAAAATAAAATAAAAAATTTTACAAATTTTTAAAAAAATATATATTTTGTGTTTTTGTGTTTTTAACTTGATTATTCAGGTGAAATTGGTGTGAGATAGCTTTGTAATGAATTTCCACCCCTGAGACGTATCTCAACCACTCCTGAGACGTATCTCAATCTATGCCTGATACCATGCATGTCAGAGACCTTTCATGGTCTGACCGCTGGATGTCTGTTAGGTATAGATCGATGCTCACGATGATCGATGTGTGTTAATATGAGGATTCGTCAGTCCATATGGTTGGATTATATTTCCAGATATTTTTCAGAGTATATTCCGGAAATCTTTCGGCCGAAAGTTCATCGAAGAAATTGTTTCTTTGACATTATAAATAATATTAAAAAGAGTTTCACATATATTATTTATTAAAGGAATATGGTTTTGAAAAGTTAGTTTATATTGAGTAGATAAGGTTTTGACAGTATAACTATAACCTTACTCAATTGGAAACGGTAATGACGAAGGGATTATACATTAACGTTTTAACCTCGACTTGTATGGTTCGACGTGTCGTGTTGTTTAGTCATGATTTGTAGGTGGACATACCTTCATGAAATATGTATACAAGTATATGAGATATATATTTGTATATATATATATATGTAACAACCGAACGTGTGCCTAGAGAGTTCCATTATATTGAGTTTACTTGTTGAGCACTAGGGTGACCTCTCGTCAAATGTTGAAAAAGTATTTTTGGGATTTTAGGATTAAATTGTTTAATCCGATAATTCATGAGATTAATTGAATTAATTAATTTTATATAAAGAGTTGATATAAGTTTATTGTATAATAAATGTAAATTTGATTTGCATTAAATTAGTAATTAATTTGTGAATTAATTTAATTGTTAAATTAATATACAAGATTAATTACTTGGCTTATACAAATAAAGATTTTAATTAGTTAAAGTAACTAAGTTAAAGTAATTGAATTTGTTTAGTTAAAGTAACTAAATTTATTCATAAAGGTAATTTAGTTTGCTTTATGCTAAAGTTGGTGAGATTATTTTTTAACTATGGTTAAGTTGCTTTTTGAAACATTTGATGTGGAGTAAAGATGCTTTTAAACCATGGTTTAAATTAATGGTTATGTTTTTTGTTTTTGTTTAATTAATTTTATAAAGACAAAATTATTAAAAAAAGAAAAGAAAAAGAAAAATGCCCACCCCCTTTGTTTTCATGCTTTCTGCCGAGAGAGTACAAAAACAAAATGAAAGGCAAAATTAAGACAACACTTCGTCCTCTTCACTGTCCATTCTGCCGAGAGCTTGAGAAGCAATTAGGGGGCTGAGTTTTCTTCATTTTTTTGATAAAAAATTAAGCCAAATCTCTCACCAAAATTCACCCAAATTAATATTAAGTCCATGGAATTAATCCTTAATAGTTGATGGTTGATTCTTGTTCTTGGAGTTCTTGGAGTTCTTCATTTTTCCTAGGGTTCAAGAGTTGAATTTGGGGAAATCTTGGTTGTCACTCTTGAGTGATCAAACCACATTTTGATCACCAAGATTTGTTCTTGAGAAAGCTTAATTTGGTGGAGTTTGAAGGAATTCAAAGCTTGGAGGATTTGAAAAAACTTGGAGGCAAAATTCAACAAATTGGCAAGGGTTGAAAGCTTGTTGGTAAAATTTAATTTGTAAATTTTATTGTTTAATTTGTTGATATTTTTGTTGGAAAATTGTTGTGGATTTGTTGATTAATTGGAAGCATGTATGTGAGGAATTAGAAGCATTGAAGTGTATAAAATTGGTATACAGTTGATATATTAAATTTTGTATGCTTGAAATATTTTTTTCAAGTGTTGGAAAATTATTGTGTATACTTAGATTAATTTTTAAGTGTTGGAAATTAATTTGTGTATGTTCGAATTGATTTATCAATTGTTGGAAATTAATTTTTGTATGCTTTGAATTAATTTCAAGTGTTGGAAATAATTTTTGATGCTTAGTTTAATTTATCAAGAGTTGATAAATGTATTAAAGTGTGTTGAAAATTTTTAATTAGCTTATGGTAATTTTTTAATGCATGGAAAATATTTTTAATGCATTTGAAAATTGTAAGTTGAAAAAAAAAATTTGCTCACTGTTTTGGGACTGCCGGATAAAAAAAAATTAAAATTTATTCGTTCGGGATTTGATCTCGGGCGGATTTCCGCTGAGTTTGGCATTTCCGTTCCTCACTCAACAATTACCTCAAATGGAAGGGTCCAATCTGGTGCACTATGATGGGGGCAGAGACTAGCTTCTGTTTCAAGATCTCAAAAGCTTCGTGGCACTCTTTGGTGAAGTTAAAAGGCACATCTTTCTCCAGAAGATTGCACAAAGGTTTAGCAATCTTTGAGAAGTCTTTGATAAATCTCCTGTAAAAGCCTGCATGTCTGAGAAAACTCCGAATCCCTTTGACAGACGTTGGTGGAGGTAGTTTTTCAATTGTCTCATTTTTTGCTTTGTCTACCTTGGTTCTATTTTGTGTGATCCGATGTCCCAGAACAATGCATTCATGCACCATGAAGTGGCATTTCTCCCAATTGAGTACCAGGTTGGTATCTTCGTACTTTTGTAACACTTGTTCCAGATTTTGCAAGCAGTGGTCGAAAGAGTCTCCAAACATAGAGAAATTATCCATGAAAACCTTTATACTTTGTTCCAGCATGTCCGAGAGGATGGCCATCATGCAACGTTGAAATGTGGCAGGAGAATTACATAGTCCAAATGGCATTCTGCGGAAAGCAAAAGTACCATACGGATATGTAAAAGTGATTTTCTCCTGATCTTCTAGGCGATGGCAATCTGATTCTACCCCGAGTATCCATCCAAAAAATAATAGAATTCATGTCCCGCCAGTCTGTCTAGCATCTGATCAATGAATGGCAGCGGAAAATGATCATTCCTTGTTGCTTTGTTCAGTTTCCTATAGTCCATGCATACTCTTCATCTAGTCACTGATCTTGTTGGAATCATCTCGTTCTTTTCATTTGTGACTATAGTAATTCCTCCTTTCTTTGGCACACACTGCATAGGATTCACCCAAATGCTGTCAGAGATGGGGTATATGATGCCAACATCCAACCATTTGATAATTTCTTTCTTCACGACCTCCTTCATGATTGGGTTTAGTCTCCGTTGATGCTCCACTGTGGGTTTGTACTCGTTGTTCATCAAAATTTTGTGCATGCAAAATGATGGACTAATGCCTTGAATGTCTGCTATAGTCCAACCAATGGCTTTCTTGTGTTCTCGTAACACTCTCATCAACTTTTCTTCCTGCTCCAATGTTAGCGAAGAAAAAATAATCACAGGTAATTCAAAAAAATTTCCTAAGAATGCATACCTGAGATGGCTCGGGAGTAACTTTAGCTCCAATTGTGGTGGTTCTTCAATCGAAGGCTTGATTTGCTCCTTTTTTGGTAGTTCCAGACTTTCCACTTGTGGTGTCGATTCGAAGTGAAATGGCTTGTCAAGATAGTTGATACATTCCAGAATTTCAGCATCTAGCTCGCTGTTAGTCATGTTGGTGATGCAAGCTTCAAGTTTATCCATGGGAGGTGGCATTGCATCATTATCTTGGATGATACTATCAACAACGTCAATTTTGAAACATTCATCTTCCTTTTCATCACTCGGGAATTTCATGGCTTTGAAAATATTGAAGGTAACTTCTTGGTCCTGCACTTTCATGGTTAGTTCTCCTTTTTGTACATCAATAACAGTTCGACCTGTAGCGAAGAATGGTATCCCTAGGATGATAGGTACATCTTTATCTTCCTCCATGTCAAGGATAATGAAATCTGCTGGGAGAATGAGTTTTTCAACTTTGATCAGCACATCTTCAACTACTCCTCTCGGAAATGCGAGCGTTCTATCATCAAGTTGCAGAGAGACTGAGGTGGGCATTGCTTCTCCAATTTGCAGTTTCCTATAAATAAAAAAAGACATCAAATTAACACTTGCACCTAAATCACATAAAGCCTTACCGATATAATGTTCTCCAATTGTACATGGGACAGTAAAAATGCCAGGATCTTTCAACTTTGGGGGAAGTTTCCTCTGAATGATGGCGCTGTATTCTTCTGTCAATGCTACTGTCTCGTAATCTCCCAATCTATACTTTCGTGAAAGAATATCTTTCATGAATTTGACATAGCTGGGCATTTCTTCCAACGCTTCTACAAATGGAATGTTGATGTGCATCTTTTTAAAGACCTCCAAGAATCGAGCAAACTGCTTGTCCAGTTTGTTTTTCTGGAGACGCTGTAGAAAAGGTGGAGGTGGAGTGAATTTTTCTTGA
>SKCR01028464.1:0-19082 GCA_019454045.1 Zanthoxylum bungeanum
ACAATTTGGATATGGAAGACACGAAGGAATTAAAGAAAGGGCGAGGCTCTAACTTTAAAAATATTTGTCAAAGTTATGTTCACTATTAGTATTGAAATTGGATTTTAAATACTAAATGTGGTACATAAAATATATGTATTGATGTTCAGAATCCGCTATGAGCTGGATACTGACTTCAAAGCCGAGATTTCTCTGCGTATATCGAAACGGGACGAAAGTCGCTGTTTCGACCGTAGATACCTAAGTTTAGGAACTACCCTTAGGGTATGTACTTAAATTAGGAACTGTTATGATGTAACTAGTTTGACTAGAGACATTATCTATATATCAGTGTTTAATCCGTTACGGATAAAAACCTTTATATTATAGAACACTAAGTGTTTTATTATATAAAGATGATACTGAGATAAATACATTAGATGTAAATAACGGAATTTATATTTGAATATAAATAAAATCTCAAACATATAAAATGACAAATAAATAACTCAAATTGATTTGATCAATAGAGACTTATTTGTGGCATTGTTTGTAGGGACACAATTTAACGAGACTCGTATATCCACACTTTTGAAGAGTGGGTACTAGGACTGATTTGACTATTCAAATAAGGTATGTGAATCTAGTTTATTAGGTAAAGTACCTAAAATACTATTTACTTGGTAATAGTATAAGGGCCACCGATCTGTTAGCCCTATTCATGGTGAAGTAAGTGGGCCCATATCTAGCTGGGCTAGATGTGAACATGAATATTTCGTGACCTTAACGGATGTGGCATCACGTTGTGGTTATGTGTTTTCTTTGAAGAACACAGATCAGAAACTATTGAAGTTTCGACACGAAGTAAATAAACAGATCGGCTATATATTATTATCCGCCACGATAAGACCGTAATGAAAGATACTTAAGCAGTAAGTTTCATACGTACATGAAAGAGTACGATATTCTTTCAGATGAGGACATGATAAGGTTATCACGAGTCGCTCTGAGCTACTGTTTCCTTCAATAGGATATGTATTAACAGTGCAAAACTTATTTAGAATAAGGTTCCATATAAATCTGTTTGACAGATGTCATATAGGATATGAACAGGGAAAGAAACGGGTTCTCATTCCTGATAATTTGGGTATGCCAGGCATAACGTTTGGATGATACCAAACTAAAAGACCCGAAATGGATAAGTGCCAATATAGGTTATCCTAAGGGAAACCTTAAGTATAGTACTTGTAAATCTCACATGAGAACAATGTGATTGTTGCTCACCATGCGGTTTTTCCTGAGAGGAATACCGATATGCAGTGGTCAGTGGGGAGGATAGTGATACTCGATGAAAATCGGAGTAATACTGTTCAAGGCACGAAGTCCTTAATGGAACACAAATAGTTCATCTATGATGAATCTATACCATTAATCTTCAAATACACAAGAAACTAGTAGATCAGATAGAGTCAGAAAACAAACCTAGGTATATGGGTTTCTGATCTCACCCCATAAAGATGTCAATCTTATGGAGGTGTACCATCCGACTACGTTTTGAGGAAGTGATACGAGGTATCGACTCCCTATTATGGCAAAGTGCCATGAGTCCGAAATGGATTCCATGTATAACAACTATTTGGATACTAGTTGTTGTACCACAAGGCATTGTGCCTATTGGTGCATTAAACGTCTTCAAGGAAGACATACATGGAAGGCAACATACCAACGTACAAAGCTGGGCTTTTTGACGAAAAAGGTATCGTTATCAACATTATGTTAATAACAGTTCAACCTTTTACCTGTTGCCATGGTAAATCCATTTTGAAGATGCTTGTTGATAACTGCATATTTCATTTATGAAATGTGTCAGTTATAGATCAAAATCGCTTTCCTGAAAAGGAAACCTTTTGGAGGATTTTAACATCCTGGCGATTTTGTATAACCAACAAACGAGGTTTGCGGGTTATTCGATCCATGTTTGGATTGAAGCAAGCATAAGGTTCTTGGAACTGACGTTTTGATGTAATCATAATGGTTTATGATTTAATTCAAAACGAAATGATTCTTGTGTATATTAGGAGGTTAGTGGGAGGGCACTGACAATGAAATTCCCATAAAACAATTGGTGAAAGCTTGACTTTCATAGATATTCTTTCAATAGAAATTCTCCGTAGAATTCTGGGGAGTAACAACCTTTATTCAAGGAATAAAGATCTACTGATATAGATTTGGAGTTGTTAACACTCTCTGGGAAATTGTACATTTAAAATGTACTTGATAGAGTGTCTCATACGCTTCGAGCATATGGAGTCACGATCAGGTCAATCCAAGTGATAGTCACTGGATTGAACATTAAGAACATCTGTTAGTATCTGAGAGAACTAAAGATGTTGTCTTAACTAGAGAGAGGACAACTTGAAGTGACTGGGATCACCGCTGCAAGTTTCCAAACAATTAAATATTGAGATACTATAAAGTTTGAACACTGGGACAGTGAGCTGGAAATATTCCGAGCAAGATAACTGTTGCCGAATAAACAACAAATGCAGATTATTGCTGCAGCTGAGGCAGCAATAGAAGCCATTTGGATCGAAAATAAATCTAATTAGATTAGATATAGTTCTTTTAGCAGCTGAGCTAGGCGTCAGCACAAGCTAAGAATAAATTAAAGGTCTCATCGACGATCCAGATATATACTTCTATATCATCTGATTCGTTCGGATCATACATCGTGGCGATGGTGTGTGATGATCGTATAAATCGCGTCAGACGATAATCAAGCAAATCCACTGATGAAAATCTTTCCTCAGCAATTTGAGCGAACCGTACATAGTTCGGGTGTAGGACACTTGAGTGACTCGCTATGTGCCAAGTGGGAGATTGTTGGACAAAATGACCCATAGCGTCACTATTTGCACAGATCATTGTGTTGTTGTAGCAAATTAACTATGTGACAAGGAAATTGCACTCTCATCATTTGTGATTAGATCACCATAGATATATAAATGAAGAGAGGTCCCTGTGATTAGTTCCTGGACTGAGAATGATATGAGACAGTATCAGTCCCCGAAGGATTAATCATTAAATATCCCTAGCCGGAGTATTATCGAGACTGGACATCGATAATGCGGAATAGGCTAGTATTGCACTTGTGTGCGTTGTGAGGGCACAACGACATAGTTCTCATATATATAGTATTGGATACTTATGCAAGTGCGATAGGAGGTCGTGTTTCACCGATGGTACGGGAAACAGCTTCGCTCTGGATAGACCCTTCGGAATCCCATTGGTATTATGACTATGTGTCTATGGGAGGCCGAAATCAAGGTAGGTGTGCATAGTCTTAACCTGAGACTTACATCGCTAATACTTACGATAATCGATAGACTTTGGTCTTGGTGGTACAGGGCTTTAACCGGTTCTGCTTACACCACTTTTGGGTTTATCAGAGAGTCGTAGTGTATTGGGTGTGATATCAAGACGGAAGTATCACTTCAGTCATAGTGGAGATGATGTCACGCAGGATACGGTACTAGTGCTCTTGAGTGATGCGCATCCAATCGGGATATTGTGACCAGGTCATGAATATCCGATTATAGAGACTATGTTACCAGACATCCGATATGTGCTTCGGACGGGGTAGACACTTATCCAGCCCCAGCCCTGGCAAGTGACTATCCGATACTGGGCCGATACACACAATACAATCGTATACTACGCTTGATACATATCTTAATATTCTTAGATGGATATGTCCGGAGAATTGGGTAGACTTGGTGCTTTGCTAGGAGTCGACCTTGTCTCGTAAATCGGTAGAACATTGTACTTGGTACGTACGTGATTCGGATACTCCGACGACCGTATTTACTGCCAACGTATCCGGAGATCTCATGGGTCGCTTCCCGATAATCCACCGATGACACACAACTCGCACTCTTGAATAATCTGGGGATATAGAAGAGAGAGAAAATTAATCTAGGATTAATTACGAAGATATTTTATCTAGGAAAAAATATCGTCTAGAGAGAGATAACGATTAATTTGGAATTAATCGGTAAATTAATATATTCGATATATTAAACGAAATTAGATTTCGACGCGGAATTAAAATATATTTTTAATTCGGGCGAACGAATTAATTTAGAATTAATTCGTTAGCGACGTAAATAGTGAATTCGCTAGGCGTAATCATTTAATTACGACGCGACGGAAAATTCGTTAATTGAGAATTAGCGAACCCGAGCCCGAGTGTGATTGCGAGCGCATTCGTATTTCGAATTCAAGTGCGGCGACGCAAGTCACATCAAGCGTCAAATCAATCGTCACATCAAGCGTCAAATCAAAAGTCACTTTGAGTGATTGATTGATTGATTGATGGATTGAGTGAAAGACACACATCAAATCACTTTATTAAAGTGACATTTGAATAGTGATGTGTGTTGTTGGAATAGTGTTTGGAGGGAAAAAGCATTTACTTTTGGTTTTAATTAATCAATTGTAATTGTTTTAATATATTTTATTATTGAAAATATATAAAGGCATTTTGGAAAATGCTTTAACCAACTAATGCACAATTTCTTCTCTCTCATTTTTTCTTCTTCATGTCACGCCCAAAAGCTTAAAAAGCTCACTGGTTTTGAACCAGAAATGGCGTGACATATAGGGAAGCAAGAATGGATTTTCATGGTGGAAATCCAAGTGCTAGCACACTTACGAGTCTTGCGAAGGTGGTAGGGAGGTTCACCCATGAGGCGGGACTCATCCGGCGGAGTTTGGAGCTTCGAAATGAGACCCGAAACTGCTCAAACCAGTGAGCAAATCTGCACCAGTGGGCGTGACCAAGGCAGTGGGGTTTTGGCTTCATTCGTCTTCAAATCGACTCAACCGATCGATGTGAGTATTCCGCTACCTCCGCTGATGTATTCACACAATATTTTCATTGCTTGTTTGATCTTGGGACCTAGATAATAACCAACAATCAGATGTATATGTAGTCGGTCGGAAGTGTGTCCATGTTCGATTGGACGTGCCGTACATCCGGCCGGAGATACTGAGTCAAAACATGAGTCTCAGATTGTTATTAGCCAATTAATATTGATCCATTAGCCCCCCCAATACTAAAAAGTATCATCTTTTATAGTGAAACAAAAGGAGTCTGAAGATGGAAGGGGGAGCAAAATCTCATATCCTCTTCTATTATGTCCCGAGTGAGTGGCAATCAAAACGTCAGACATAACTCGAACCATGTCCGGTCGAATTTAGGGTTTGCGATGTATATCCGACTGGACGTAATCAAGCATGTGATTCCTGCTAATTTAATTTTGCACGTGTGCTTACAACTTGATACATGTTTGGCTGAATATACAATTTTAATTATATGTCCGGTCGAATATAATTATATCCTTAAACTTCAGTAACTGAAAATATGCTCATTCACTAACAGTTGTATCATGTCCGGTCGAATTTAGGGTTTTCAGGTCATGTCTGGCTGAATTTATTGGTAGGTAGGTCGGCCATAGGTCATGTTCGGTCAGATTTTAACTGTGTCCCCTGAAGTTCCTTTCATTCCTGGCATTCATCCATATGATTCCTCAATTTTCAGAAGGTGTCCCCCTAAGAGACTCATCATATGATATGCATAAAAATACAGTATCTATAGTCACCCCATTTTGGCAGGCTTGTGCAATGTGTGACAGTGACATATCTATCAAAGTCATGCATGTATTTTTACTTATCTCGTTCGTCGTGCCTCGCCAGACTTACCTGGCCTAGTAGCGGTTATTTTGTTTGTTGTTTAATGGTATTTTGGTCTACCTTAGATGTTTTGGGTTGACTAGTTTGTTGGACAATTATGATATATAGCATCACTATTTGTACAGAACATGGTGTTGTTGTACAAATTAACTATATGACAAAGGAAATTGCTCTTTTATCATTTGTAATTGGATTACCGGGATATATAAATGATAAAAGTCCAAATGATTAGTTCCGGATTAATAAGATATGAGACAGTATTAATCCACTAAGGTTTAATCATTAAAATATCCCTAGTCATAATATTATCAAGACTGGACATCGATAATGCGGAATATACTAGTATTGCACTTGTGCGTGTTGTGGGAGCTTAACGGCATAGTTCTCATATATTTAAGTATTGGATACTTATGCAAGTGTGATATGAGGTTGTGTTTACCGATGGTACGGAAACAGCTTCGCTCTGGATAGACCCCTCGGAATTCCATTGGTAGTATGACTATATGTCTATGGAAGTCCGAATCAGGGTAGGTGTATTTGGTCTTAACCTGAGACTTGCATCGCTAATACTTGCGACAATCAATATACTTTGGTTTTGGTCATCCAGGGCTTTAACAGGTTCTGTGTACGCCTCTTCTAGGTATATTGAGAATCGTAGTGTATTGGGTGTGATGTCAAGATGGAAGTATCACTCCAGTCATATAGAGATGATGATCACGCAGGATACGGAACTAGTACTCTTAAGTATTGCAGTCATCGGGATAATATGACTAGGTCATGTTTATCTGATTATAGAGACTAGTTACCAGAGATCCGATATATACTTCGTACGGGGCAGACACAATTCCAGCCCCAGGCCTTGCATGTGACATTCGATACTGGATCGCAATACGCAATACTACATATAATATGCCTGATACAGATTACATATTCCTTAAAATAATATTTCTGGAGAATTGGGTAGGCACGGTGCTTTGCTAGAAGCCAACCATGTCTTGTAAATCGGTTAAAACGTAGTACTAGGTACGTACTTGTTCGGATAGTCCGACGACCGGATTTACTGCCAACATATCCAGGGATCTCATGGGTCGCTTCCCGAAGATTCACCGATGACGTATGACTCGAACATAATTAATCTGAGATTAATTAGATGAGAGAGAAAATTAATCTAGGATTAATTGCGGATAAATTAATCTGGGATAAAATACTATTATAGAGAGAGATCGATTAATTCGGAATTAATCGATAAAATAATATATTCGATATATTAAACGAAATTAGATTTCGACGCGGAATTAAAATTAGATTTTAATTTGGGAGAACGAGTTAATTTAGAATTAATTCGCTAGCGACGTGAATAGTAATTTTTCTAGGCATAATTATTTAATTAAATTTGATTTAATTACGTCGCAACGGAAAATTCGTTAATTCAGAATTAGCGAACCCGAGCCCGGGAATGTTTGCGGTCCCACTCGGATTTTGAATTCAAGTGGGGCCCACAAGTCACATCACTAGTCATTCATTCACATTTATGGTGATGGAAGTTGGTGTAGGAAATGATGGAAACTTGTTTTACACTCAAAGTTAAAGTAATTGACTTTTACCAAACCTTGGATTTGGTATATCATTGTGATTTTTGGAAATTTAAAATACAAGTCATTCTTTTCTTTTCATCTCTCTTATTCATGTTTTTGACAAGCAACAAAATTACTATCCCTCTCTTTTGCTCTCATTGCCGATAGTTGCAAGGAAGAACTAGGAAATTTTGTTGCAAAATTTCCAAGTGCTAGCACACTAAAGGAGTCTTACAAAGGTGATAGGGAAACCTTTCCCATGAGTTTGGAATTCAAGAATCAAGCTTGGAGCTTAACATACACTTCAAAGGGGAGCATGGAGATCAACTTCAATGGACCTTGGCCGAAAGTTGGAGAAGCAAATTTTTTGTTGTCAACGCATCCAAAATCCGATCAAGTGAAATGTCTCATGAATAATTCTAGTTCACCCAAAGATGGTCAAGTGATTCTAGAATGGTAGCCATAGCTCTAAGCTTTAATCTAGAGTTCCAAACTCTTATTATTTGTTCCATGTCCAACATGAACATATTTGAACTAATTAACAAGCATATTGTGTTTATACTTCCAAAGTATCCCAACACAATATATTAGCCTTATTTCAACTTTAAGCTATGTAATCATGCATCCAATACATAATTCATCACTATATGTCTCACTAATGAAAAACTCACTAATGAGGAACATAGCTTAAGAGAAGTTCAAACTTACCTAGTAAGCTTAATGCAAAGATCCAATCTCATTCTCCTTGTTGAGATGGTTGGAGAACTTCCAAGGTTTGCAAGCTTGACTCCAAGATCCAATCTTGATTCCAATGCTAAGAAGCTTCACTCCAAGATCTAATCTTGATTTCTCCTAGATGAAATGTTGTAGAGACCTCACAAAGGTTCTCTAAACACTTCTCTAACTTTGGCTAATTTCTCTAAGAATTGCTTGTATTTAGCTTTCTTAAACTTAATTAAAACCTTCCTAAAGCTTGCTATTTATAGCAAAACTTAGGAAATTTTTAATTAATAAAAGTTCTAATCAACTTATATGTGGGCTCAATCTAATTTGTTCAAATATGTATAATTAGGTATGACTAATCTCCATTGTCTACCACTTTGATTTAATCCAATTAAATCAAGACAAAGATTAGGAAATGTTTGCCACTTTGATTTAATCCAATTAAATCAAGCCAAAAACACCTATAATTACATACTTGTAATTACCATAATATCCTCAAATGGTAGAGATAATTATGAAATTACGACAAAGCCCTTGTGTAAATATTGAATTAATCCAATTAGGTCAAAATAAATAATCAATGTTATCCAATAACACTTGATTATCTTAGTTGATAATTATAATATCAAATATTATCTTTTATAAAAAATAATCGGCTACCCAAGTGCACAACGAGTTTCATATAAGCCTAGTTAATATGTACGCAATTCGACCACCTCCGAATTCGCGAAGAACACGAACCACTTTTCTGAACTATACAAGTCGAGGTCATCACATATATTTAACAGTCCCTCTGTCCTAGGCTATCCAAGTTGTGTTGAGGAAACATAGAATACACTGTCATGTTTCCGAGGCGCACATCTCATGTCGACATGTTCACGATTCTTTACAACTGATGTGATCCACCCTAAGTTATCGACTTTGGCCAAAGTTTTAAGAATCGTAACTTACTTACATGGATACCTAAACCCCTTATGGTACACATACAGGCTGACAAATTCTATCTTGATTCGCACTTGATTAACGAGTACACATACGGGTCGACAAAATCATTGCTATCCTATGGTCAAAGGATGACATATGCTACTCGACTCGAGTAAATTCCTATTGACGGTGGTGTGTACTTTCAACTATTAGAAATCACTTATGAGTCATTCGGTATTCGGTCAAGCCAATATACACACGTCTATACGAGCTTCAAAAGCTCATGGTACATTGGGTTTAAACCATTGGAACTCCAATTCCAATATACGATATGTGTTAGTCTTCTAGATTATAAGGAATTCGACCGTATTCCAAAACCAACGACTATAAATATTTACTTTAAGAATAGTTTACAATAGTAATATTTACCCCAATGTCAGATCATCTAGTGTCTAGTATTACTATAAGACTATTCTAAGGACGATGTCATTCTTAGCATATTTATACATCAATCTAATATGCATAATGGCAATACCATTAACAAGGTATTAAATGAAAATGTAGTTATTTTATTAATAAATAATAAAATATACAATACATTATTCGGATTGGCATTCCAAGCACCAACTCCAACACAAAGAAGGTATCCTCATATTTTATAATGCAAGATCACACACGGAGCAATTTATAAAGCATACAATTTACGCAAGTATGAATTAAAAAGACAATGAATTAAGTGAATGTCCATAAAGTATTACGGCATTGATGAAATTGAAGATATGGGCAAGAATCACACTGGCCTAGCCTCGGAGAGGCCGACCATACATGGCCATAGTAGGTCAGATATAATATTCAAATTCCAATTGGACATACGGGAAGTCTAGTCAAGTATAACGTGTAACTAAAAGGCACAAGATCACAGTAATAGCAAGAAAATATAGCTTGATAAACATAAAGTAACAATGATTCCAATAATGAAATAATAGCGATTCCAACAACAATAAGTAAAATACTATTAAAACAATCAAAAAGACTAAAACATGCATTCGGTGGGCCTGGTCTTAGGGAGGCCTGGCCGGATATAATTTCTCATGTCTGGCTGGACTTGAATAGAGTCAGGCTGGACATACTTCGTGGTCCAAAAACACAGAAACAAATAATATTGACAAAAAATCCAATAAACAAGCATTATTGATACATTCATAACGAAATGCCCATCCTCCAATTGTATGTGGTATTGTATCCCAAATGCGACCATACTACCGTCCATTCGGAATAGACTATAGAACTTACATTTGGGTTTCCATCGTATATACCACGGGATCACATGGCGGGATATAAATCATGTCAGGTTGACATAATATATGTCAGGCCAAACATCGTTCATAGATCACAGATTAAGCAGAGCATGATATTCATATTTTTTGGATAGTTAAGTAAGTAAATAAATATCATAGATTAAAGCAGTAGAATAAAGCGACTAAACATGCATAAATGAATAACAATGATTAACAGATGAAATAACTAAGCATGCAATAAGGTACATAAAAAGTAAGTGACACACTCACAAAATGGTTATTTACTCCCAAGTATAAGATTGTAGAAGTAATAAAATAACCAGTAAGTCCGGGGTCGATCCACATGTAATAGATTTATTAAAATAAAATAGTAATTTGAGTGAAAAGAAAAAGCTGAATTGTTTGAAATGATGGACAATTTTAAATTGAACTGCAATAATAAAGAGAAATATTGCTTTTATAATATATAAATTATCATTATTACCCAGTTAATTTACTCCAGGAATTAATTATGCCAAAACATATAAAATCAGTCATAAAAGCGGTGATAACATCTGTCTATAACAAGTCCAGTTAGGTACTCAATTATGCCAAATAAATAAAACCGGCTATAAAATGGTAACAAAGTTTGTCAATAATTAATCCAGATATAAAGTACTCTCTCATATAATATGAGGCAATGTATTAACTTTGTCAACCAAAACTTGATTGTCTACAGCGAATCAAGACACCCTTAAATATAAGAGAAAATTAAATATTAATTTTCAGATTACAATTCATATATTATAATATAAGTAAGATTTATTTATATTCTTCATATTTTGAGTTTCACCATTTACCCCAACAAAATAGAATTAACTACTCCTAATTTTATTACTGGAAGAAAAAATGAAATTACAAGAAAATAAAATACATAAGACACTTATTCCAAATTCTTCAAGAGAAAAATGAAAGAAGCATGAAGAAAATGAGAGGTGAGCACCTCTATTTATAGTAGAAGTGCTCATCCATCAATTATTAATTACAACTTTCCAAATCAAATATAAACAATAAACTTTTACTAATTTATTTTTTTTTCTTTTTCCTTTTTTGACTTTTTTGATTTTTATTGATCATTTTGCAAACATTTGTCATAATCCACCTAAAGGTGGATTGTGACATTTAAACTTTTTTTTTTTAAATTTTTAATTTTTACTTTATTTTCTAATAATTAAAATTACATGCAACACACATTGACTTCTTCACCAATTTCGACCTTGAAAACCTCGGAACTAGAAAATCTTGTAAAGAGCAAAGTTGTAGATATTTGAGTCTTCTTTCATCTGGAACTGTAATCGCCTCAATCTGATATTGGAGTAATTATGGCCAAAATACGAAAATTACATAAAGTTGGAATTTCTGAAATTGTACACTGTTAGAACGCCTTTTTAAGTTTATGGCCTCCAAAATCCAAATGTCACGTCCATTTTTCTAGTTATGCATCCAAAATATTATTTCACCTACATAAGAAATAAAAATCACAATAAAAATATATAAAACATAAATTTAATTATTATTTCACAAATGTGCTAAATTAAGGAGAATAATAATGAAACTATAAGTGTAAAATGATTAATTTCCTTTTTAATAAATGTATACTTTTTAGTATTCATCACACCCTCAACCAACTTATTACTAGTCCCTAGTAATTTAAGCGAAAACTAAGACAAATTCTAATCCAAGTTAGTAATTGTTTTCTTTCTTTCTAAATAATCAAATAAGCAAACTCTCATGTACTTTTTACCCTTTTTCCATACACACATAAAATAAAACATCAATCAATTCATTGTGCCCATAATATTCACAGGTCTTATTGAAAACATTGTAATATTTTTATCCTAAAGTTATATCAGAATTCAAACTTATTGGCAATGATAGTTTATTCATATAAAAAAAATAGTTTTTTTTTTAATAATACATCTTTAACCCTTACAACGAGCTTTGAGCCAGTGACTCACAAACCTATTGGTTTTAGGGTACTAGGTGTTAAGACACCCATACAGACTTAATTGCTCAGATCTCAAATGACAAAAAAGAAGACGTGTATGATTTCTTTAATCTTTCTCTTTAACCCATGTAACGAGTTTTGGGCTAATGACTCCCAAACTAGTTGGCTTTAGGACAGTAAGTGTTAAAACACCCCTATGGACTTAATTGTTCGAGTTAGAGAGGTTACGAAATCGAACTTATTCACACACACACTTTTTTTTTTATTAAAACAACTCAAGCCCTATCATTTTACGCGAACAATCACTGCTTGCTGAGACAAGATGTATGGTTACTGTGTAAAAGCTTGATTATTATTATTTTTTAAACTAATTAAGCTATACCGTTTTACGTGAACAATCAATGCTTGCTGAGGCAAGATGTCTGGTTTCTAAGTAAAAGTTTGGTTAGTTTTTTTGGAAAAAAATAAATTTCACTACCTTTAGGTGCTATCTCTAACAAACTAGAGAAGCGAATATTACAAAATTTTCACTTACAACTCATGATCATATGTTACTGTGTATGTTGATAATACCTGTCGAATGAGCATATGAAGATCAAATTTAATCAATATTATAGAGAATTCATAAATTTAAATGATTGAAAAAGAAATGAACAAAAATAACTTGTTACGAAATACATTAAGATGC
Source organism: Zanthoxylum bungeanum (assembly GCA_019454045.1). Taxonomy (NCBI): domain Eukaryota; kingdom Viridiplantae; phylum Streptophyta; class Magnoliopsida; order Sapindales; family Rutaceae; genus Zanthoxylum; species Zanthoxylum bungeanum. The sequence goes on from SKCR01028464.1 coordinate 12,928, forward strand.
GTCTCAGGAGCGAAAACTCCTTATATTGTCATCTCTAAACAACAATTCCACTTGGTCAGACAAAATTTTCTTGTTATTTTGTGTATAATTTTTGTTTTTTGAATAAAAACACAAAAAAAAAAATTTACACACAAAATAACAACAAAACAAAAACAACAAATTTTTTATTTTTATTTTTTAAAAACAACAATAAAAAATAAATATAAATTTTTTTACAAAAAAGGAAAACACAAAAAAATGAAAACTATCTAGTCAACTTTCCCCTCCCCCCAATCAAATTGAGACATTGCCCTTAATGTCTGAATAAGAAGAAGTAGAGTTTAAAAGACATCACCTTGTTAATGTGGAATTGACAATTGAATTTACAAAACTGTTACTAAAAATAAAGGTTATAGCTTAAAACAATTAAAGAAAATCGAAACATTAAATTGAAATATAGTTGTGATTGTGGCTCATATCTTCCTCTGGTTTTATGTCGAGTAACGGCTTGAACGCCCTCTATGGGTCGGGGATATGCTTCCCATCCAATTTTCTTACAAATTGGCAAACATGGTATTTTAAAGTCAGATTCCCGAGACTGTATTGTTGTCTTTCTTTTTGAAATTATGTATGTAAATTGCGAATCAGACTATCAAATCCACTAAGATGCATCTCAAGAGTCAATGATATATTATTTAAGGACTCATTACTCAAGCCATCTTTAATGGGTTGAATTTTTTCTTCGCGATTATTAGACATCTTTCCTAAAGAACGAAAATGAGTGTTGCACGTCCAACTAGTACATTTATAACGAACACCTAATTGTTTAGCTCTTCGTTTCTTAGCATAAGTGCTTTTCTCCAAACCAGATATTTAAGAGATGAATGAATTAAGAAATTTAAGGACTCATATTTTAACCACTTCTTTCATGTAAGGGTTTAATCTTTTTTTGGGTGGTCGACGTGTCTTAATATTATCTTTGAAATGCATATTTCAATCATTCTGGCAAAGTCTTTAAATCCAATTTGGGTGCTTCCTCACGTTTTTCTTCTTCCAGTGTTCCTAGTTTCTCAAAATTATGTTTCTCTCCATCGTCTTCGAGTACCTCTGTAGAATCAACTAAAGAAAAATCATTAGAAATATATGAATCTAATTATGTACTTGATTGAAGAAAATTAGTTGTACAAATTTCCATAGGGTTAGATAAACTCCCCGTAATATGTTCCTCTAAAATTGATTTAATTAGTTCCATGCTTTCGTTTTCACTGTCTTCATCGTATGGCTGCTTGCACATGTTAAAAATATTAAGCTCCAACGTCATATTGCCAAATGACAAATTCATGATTCCATTCATGTAATTAATTAAAGCATTAGTTGTTGCTAAAAATGGAAGACCAAGTATTACAAGAATTGGCTTATAACTGTCTGCTATAGTTTGTGTTTCTAAGACAATAAAATCCACAGGATTTATGAATTTATCGACTTGTAATGACACATCTTCTATAATTACTTTCGATACCTTAACTGATCTATTCTGCAAGTAAAATAGTAGTTGAAATTGGTTTTAACTCGACAATATTAAGTTGTTAGTAAACTGAAAATGGAAGTGAATTGACATTGGCTTTAAGATCAAGCAAAACATGTTCAATTTTTTGATTTCCAATAATAAATGAAATCGTTGGACAATCAGGGTCTTTGTATTTCAATGCATTATTGGTTGAGAGAATGGAACTTACCTATTCAGCTAGAAAAAATTTCTTTATTACCTGATATTTTCTTTTAATGGTGCACAGGTCTTTCAGAAATTTGGTATAAGATGATATCTGTTGGATGGCAACTAACAAAAAAATATTGATTTTCACTTGTTTAAATATTTCATATATCTCTGGGGAATATCAATTTCTTTATTTTTAATGCTTGAGGAAATGGAGGTGCATGTGACAAATCGTTTCATCAATGATTGGTAATGGTTCATCAACCTCTTCCTTACCCTCTAAAGCTGAATCTTCACAAGGTTTAAGAATGGGTATTTGGATAAACTTACCAATGTGAAGCGTAATAACATATTTGACTTGGTCTATGTGTTGACTACCAGAACTACCCTCATGGTAAAGTGTTTCCTTGACTCTTATGTGAAAGTTGTGATTCTACTCTTAAAGGAGTTTCTCCTTTTGAGAAGGAAATTTTTTTTAGAAATTGCTCTTGCAAATCATCTCATGTTTTGATGGATCTTGACCTAAGATTCTGCAGCCAAATTTTAGCTTTATCTTGTAAAGCAAAGGGACAAAACTTGAGTCGAATTATATTCATGCTGCAATTTTGGCATGTGCAAGTATTACATACCTCTTCGAATTCCCTTAAGTGCTGATAAGGATTTTCTGATTCTAGACCGTGGAATGTGGGTAAAATTTGGATGACACCTGGTTTAAAATTGAAACGTGATGCATTTGAGGGAAAGCAATGCGAGATGGTGATCCTGTTGTAGTGGTATTCATGAATTCTCTGAGTGTCATAGGATGATTAAGATCACTATGCCGAGACTCACGTTCTACCTAATCAACTGGATTTTCATCTCGTCTAGATGGGTTTTCATTTCGGTTCTCGGCCATTTTGATTGACAGTGAAGGAGATGGAGACTCTCTATTTAATCTATCACTAGATGATCGAGACTAATGTCTCATGCAACCTAAATGCAGATTATATGCTAAAATTTAAATATGCAAATGCAATACTTACAAAAAGAAAAAAAATAATAACAAGTAAAAAATAAAAATAAAAATAAAAATAAATGACAAAAGAAAAAAATGTAATGATTAGATCCTAAAAACATCCTCTAATTCTTGTCTCAATTGAATTTCTCGTTCAGCTGTCTCAATTTCTCGAATTAGGTTCTCTCAAAATAATATGGAAGAATCTCTAGATGGGGATGATTCAAGAAATTCTTTGGCAAAATGCAAGCTCCATTTTAATTGAGATTTCTGTCTCATGTAATCTTGAAGAATTAAGTACAAGGTTTATCTATATGTGGGATGTTTGAGTTCATAATTCATTTAGGATCAATCCGGACATCTTGGATCTACAAAAATGCAAAGAAAAAAAATGAGATGTAGAAAATACAAAATAAAAAAATTTAAAAATAAAGAGAAAAAAATGCAAGGATGTTAAAATACTATTATATCTACTAAATTATATTCCCCGAAAACGGCGCAAAAAACTTGACACACTCACAAAGTGGTTCTTTACTCCCAAGTATAAGAGTGTTGAGGTAATAAAATAACCCGATAAGTCCGGGATCGATCCACATGGAATATATTTAGTAAAATAAAATAGTAATTTGAGTGAAAAGAAAAACTTTTAAAGTGATGGATAATTTTAAATTGAACTGTAATAATAAATTAGAATGATGGGGCTAGGGGATCCCCTCTTAATATTTCAAATATAGAGAAATTTTGCTTTTATAATATATAAATTGTCATTATTACCTAGTTAATTTACTTCAGGAATTAATTATGCCAAAACAAATAAAATCAGCCATAAAAGCGGTGATAACATCTGTCTATAACAAGTCCAGTTAAGTACTTTTTTTTTTTTTGTAAAAGTTAATGAAATATCAGAAAAAATAATTATAGGAGCTAAGGGGCATCCCCCAGTAAGGCAGAAGCCTGCTAAGTCAACAATAACAACAAGCTAAGGCTCGCAGGCCGAAAGAAGAAAAAAGCCCCAGAGGCAAGTAAAAGATAGAGACAAAGCCCAACCAAATTAATAAAAGAACAAAGCTATTAGAAGCCCATTCACTGGTCCAAAATCGAAGCTTGAAAGAATAACTCCACCCCAAAGCTGCAAGCGAGCCTCTAAACTGGAAGAAGCCAAAAGCAGGCTTACAAAAAAACGAGCCCACGCAATCTTTATAAAGGCCCACTGGCCCAGACAAATAACGCAGCTCAAGGACAAGGCCCGAGCCGAGCCACGTGCGCCATGCAGCACAAACCCTAATCTGGATGCTGATCCCATACACTAAGGACATGAGAAGGGAGGTTCCACTTCTTGGAAGAGTTGATGAAGAGAAGTCGCTCTCTGATCTGGTTCAGAATTTCTTTAATAATTTTTGGTCTCGGCCTGGCAGTATTCTGGAAAATTCGACTATTTCTTTCATACCAGATAGCATAAACTGTGACAGCAATGGCTAGTCGACCAATTAGATGCTGAAAGTTATCTTTGTTGATTAGATGGGTGGAAGCCCAGGTGATGATTCGCTGCAGAGAAAGGGAAGGCCAGCACACCAAGGTCTTCACGGCTACCGCTTCCCAGACTTGAGTTGCAAAGAGGCATTTGAAAAAAAAAGTGATTATGTGGTAATAAAGATTAAGTACTCAATTATGCGAAATAAATAAAATTAGTCATAAAGGCGGTAACAAAGTTTGTCAATAATTAATCTAGCTATAAATTACTCTCTCATATAATATATGGTAAAGTATTAACTTTGCCAACCAAAATTTGATTGTCTACAGCGAATCAAGACACTCTCAAATATAAAAGAACATTAAATATTAGTTTTTAGATTACAATTCATATATTATAATATAAGTAAGATTAATTTACATTCTTCATATTTAGAGTTTCAAGACCACTAGTTTAGGCTAATGGGGGGACGGAGATACGTTAGGCCCCCATGCGTCAGGTTTTCAACAGATTTCAGATACAACTTTCTTAGAAACAGATTCTCAGAAAGACAATTTTAAGAAAAGTTTTCAAAAGAAAGTGTTTTATAGAATCTCAGAGTTTTACAGATAGATAGTAGTTTCTACAAAGGTTTTTCAGAAAAATAGTTGTTCTCAGATAAGAAGAATGATCTCAGAAATGATGATTTCTTTGAAATGATTTTGGTTTTAGAAAAATGAAATTTCATAAAGTGTTTCAGTTTTCATTTTAACCGTCCACGCACTAGGTCGTTCAAACGATCTAACCCCCCTCCCAATATTTTGTTTTGCAGGTATAGCCGGAGGACGAGCTCGAAAGAAGGGATACTCATAGCAGTCACTAGGGTGTTGAGTCTACCAGGTCAAGTCAAAAGAGAAAGTTTAGTCATAGTCAAAGTGAAGTCAAGTAACAGTCATTGGTATTGCATCGATCATTGTATAAAGTGTAAATATTTATGAATAAAGTTGTAACGGAAAATATTATTGGATATACAGTTATCAGTATTGAGTTGCATTTCATGTTGTTGAGTCAAAGCAATGGTCCTTATGCATGAGTCAGTAAATTGAGATGAGTTTAGTAATGATGATCACAGTCAGATAGTCAGAGGCTCAGGGGGATATGTCGGCTTATTCCATGCCATAAGCATCTCTTAAAGAGGGATTGTTACAAAGATGGTGTCAGAGCATGGTCTAGGGAGTCAGTGACTGCAGTGGGTAGAGTGTTCGGGTCTTGTATACGCAGTATACCCGAGATACTAGTATACAAGGGACTATATCTCCAGTATCCGATTCTCGAGTATGTCCGCAAGCCCTATAGGCAGGTTAGTAAATAATTCTCAAGCTATTCAAATATTCTCCCTCATAAAGCAATTATATTCCTTGTTCTAGTTGAAAATCCTTCCATAGTCATTTTGAGTTACTAGTAGAAGTTCAAGACAAGTTACGAAAATAGATGACACGCTCTAAAAGTGGTTCTTTACTCCCAAGTATAAGAGTGTCGAAGTAATAAAATAACCCGGTAAGTCCGGGGTCGATCCAAAGGGAATAGATTTTTAGTATGATAAAATAATAATTAAAGCGAAAAGAAAAAGATTGATTTGTTTGAAGTTGTTTGGAGAATTTGAATTAAATGACAATGATAAAATAAAATATTGGGTGTAGGCACTGTATTTTTGCATAAAGCCCAATGATGAGCCTCATATAGAGGCACTACCCAATAAGTTGAGGAAGTCGCAGGAAACGGACGTCGGAAGGGAAAGTTCAAAAATTAATACATTATCAAATTTAATTCATTTGTTTAGCCTCGGGCTCGCTTGATTGATCTATGTTATAAATATTAGCCTTGGCCCAAAGCCCCCGCAACCCATGAAAGCCCATTTATCCATACAATCCATCCAAAGCCCATGTAACTCACAATGCCCACACGCCTAAGCCCTCTCCAAAATAATAAAACCCTAGCATGAAACTATAAAAATGAAC
>SKCR01028465.1:0-19116 GCA_019454045.1 Zanthoxylum bungeanum
TGGTGACCGAAAAAATCTGTGAAATTTCTAAAAAATCTTATAAGTTGAGTCATAAAAGAAAATTTCTTAGTGAGTTCTCTATCAACACTTATTAACACATTTGATGATGCAATGCGAGCGATTTGGACTCGGATACAACGAACAATATAAAAAGTTATCGAAGCTAATGGATGTGAAGACTCGAGCTGAAGTGAAAAAAATCAAGCGAAGTCTTAGCTTAGAGCTTTATTTGTAATAGAGTTAATAATTCAAGTCTATAAGCTTATAAGACTCATTCACATTCATTAGATACATTAGGGTCACGTGCATATGTTTTAAACCTTCAAAAATTATATTTTTGTACATAGACCGACAGACCGGTGCTTGAACCTGCAAATCGGTGCAATTGGTGCCTTGACACCGTTACGGTCACCGGTAAACCGGTCCATCCGGGACTGACACCGTTGCTACTACCGACAGACCGGTCTCTCTGGGATTGAGACCGTTCCGGCCATCGGTCAACCGGTCACCAAGGTATTTGAGACAGCTACTGCCACGGGCATACCGGCCTCATAAACCGACAGATCGGCCACCAAGACCGGTAGACAAGTCATTGTTTTTCAACGGTCACAAAAAGTGTTCTAAACCTTCTTCATTTTTAAACACTCTTAAATCATATTTTATTAATCTATTAGGTTTAAAATAGGGTACTATGAAACCAAACCGGAACCAAATTTTTTAGAATAAGTTTCGATTCCACCTAAACAGATAGGATATCCTGTTATGTTCACACCTAGGAATTTGTTGGCTCATTCATGCACGGAGACAAAATGCGTCTCATGATTTTAATGTCGAATGGAAAACGTGTAGCTTTACTTAATATAATGTAGATAGGTATGATGATTGAATCCAAAATGTTCGATGGTCCGCCATAGGATGACTTGTATAATTGTATTATTGTAGACCGTTGCGAATTAATTAGTAATCCTAAAATATTGAGTAAGAAGATTGAAAGTAATTGCATAGTTCAAGAATAATTAAAGCATGATGATGTGATCCTAGCAGCATGGATCGATTTCGTTTGTTTATGCTTATTTATTATTTATTTTCATATATGGAACCAACGTGGATGTCCGTTTTTATTTATTATTTGAGTTAGTTTATTTTATTTAATTATGGGTTCAAAATGGGCTAGAAATTAGGAGTTATGGGCTTTTAGTTGGTAATTGGTAGTTTAAGGTTATTTTAGACTTTTTGGCTCTCTTAGGGTTTGAGCATGTCATTATTTAAACTCAAAAACAACTCTTAATGAATGACCCATAATTTTGAGAGTGAATAGTGAATTTCTTATTACAATTTATTTGTTTACTGTGTTCTTACAATCGATTTTGAACAAGCAGTAAACCGAAAAGAAAATAAACAACAGTGATACAATTAACAAAAGTAAACAGAAATAATAAAACAGAGGACAATTGACAGGAGCAGTAAAGCAATGAAGAATTCCGAGGCTTGTTGAAGGGGACAACAATCTCCTTAAAATAAATTCGCCCCCTACCGAAGGTGCAGTAGAACTTGAGACGCTTGTTTCCCAGGATGCAACGGAAACAAACAAGTATGGGCACCACCAATCTTGTTTCCAACGAACCACAAAGTGTTTTGAACTCCCCCAAAAGATTTTCGAAATTCTAGTATTTTCCTTGTGTGTACTGTGTGTGTTATTCAAAAACGAAAAAACACTTTCTTATTAAAAGAAATTATAATGCCAATTAAATCTCATCAATGGGAGGCTTTTCACTTGTTGTAACCATCAAACTAATTAAATTAGTTGTTATGGAATTCAAAAGGTTTGGAAAAAAAATAAAGAGACATCCAAAAATTGGCTAGGCCGGGCCTGCACATTTTGGTCCGACATTCGTGTACGTAGGACACGCGGGTGCACACGAGCCAAGCTTGATTCGGATTTGATTTGCACCCCCCCCCCCCCCCGCGCACGTAGAGAGAGCCTCTATCCTTATAACTCTTACCCATCTACATATGAGCAATCATATATAAGCATAATATTCACTCTATAGCTTTCCCATATGGGACAAGCTTACTTTTCTTTATTTTCCAACACCAATGGGTGAACTTTGAGCAACAATTTCTCATTCACCCAAGCACCATTTTAAGCATATGAATATACCATTTCGAAGTACTCACGGAGGAGTATCCGAATCATTCAATAACAACCACTAACACGAAGTGGACCATGCTTAAAATTGAGCCTCAAAATGCTTATGCATAAGCATTTTTCCAACAATCCCCCACATGAATGAAATTGGCGAAAAACGTCGAATAAAATTATTTTATAAAACATTTTATTTTGACCTAGAAGAGTTCAACGGTTCAACACCTGCATAGGATAGGTAGGCCTCAGCCTTTGAACCTTCCCTTGTGAAAATATATCTCATTTACTGGCTGACAGTGGATGCGATGTCATTGAACTGTACTGCCGTTCATGTAAATGGAGAACATATATCACACAGATGTTTTACCTAACACATCTGAGTTCTCATTGTTATGCTCATTTTGGCCATGAACATCAACATGGTTCTGCAAGAGTTTCTAAGAATTGTGCCCCGTACAATTCCCTTTGAAGCGGCCCCACTTCTCTCTCACATAGGTGATTTCTTATTTAAGAGCATCTCGTAATACTCTGCTCGGATTTCCGACGCATGAGAATCATTAAAAGCCTTGCTTAACCTCAATCCATACGAGCATCACTATTTCATTTCACCATAGGAATGGACTAGAGGGTAAACCCCCCACAGTGAACCAATTATGTCTTTTACGAGTAGGTTGTCCCATTGAACCTAGATCTTGGGATCTCCAGTCAACAAGGTTGGGTTTTCCTTCGTAATAAACATTTATCTAATGGGGTTTAGTCTCATTCCCCTCGATGATTTCACAACCAACTCTCTATTTAACCCTTTGGTTAGCGGATCCGTAATGTTATCATTTGACTTTACATAGTCAATCGAAATAACTCCAGTAGAGAGTAATTGTCTAACGGTATTGTGTCTACGACGAATATGTCTAGACTTACCATTATACATATTGTTATGTGCCCTTCCAATTGCAGATTGACTATCGCAATGAATGCAAATTGCTGGCACTGGCTTTGGCCAACTTGGAATATCCTCTAGAAAATTTCGAAGCCATTCTGCTTCTTCAGCACACTTGTCTAATGCAATGAATTCTGATTCCATTCTAGATCTGGCTATCACGGTCTGTTTGGAGGATTTCCATGATATAGCTGCACCTGCTAGTGTAAACACATAGCCACCGGTAGACTTTGAGTCTTTCATGTCAGATATCCAATTAGCATCACTGTATCCTTCGACTACAGCTGGATATCTATGATAGTGCAACCCATAATTACGAGTAAAACGTAAGTACCTAAGTACTCTCACTATTGCTTTCCAGTGATCAACCCCTGGATTACTCGTATATCTGCTGAGCTTGTTTACTGTACAGACTATATCAGGTCTTGTACAACTCGATAGATACATCAAACTCCCGATCACTCTAGAGTATTCTACTTGAGATATACCATCTCCCCTATTCTTCGATAGGTGTAGACTCACATCTAAAGGAGTTCTAGCCACAACAGAATCATCAGTGTTGAATTTACCAAGAATCTTGTCCACATAGTGCGACTGATCAAGAATAAGTCCATCAGGACTTCTCGAGACCTTTATTCCCAGAATGACATCTGCTAGACCCATGTCTTTCATGTCAAACTTGGATTTCAGCATATTCTTGGTAGATTTCACCATTTTAACATTACTCCCGACAATCAATATGTCATCAACGTAGAGACATAAAATAACATAGCCAACTTCTGTCTCTCTGACATAAATGTATTTATCACACTCATTGATTTTGAAACCATTTGCTAACATGGTGTCATCAAACTTTTTATGCCACTGTTTCGGAGCTTGTTTTAATCCATACAAGGATTTAACCAACTTACAGACTTTCTTTTCTTGTCCTGGAGCTATAAAGCCTTCAGGTTGTTCCATGTAAATTTCTTCATCTAAATCTCCATTTAGAAAGGCTGTTTTCACATCCATCTGATGTACCTCAAGATTGCGCAAAGCTGCAATCGCTATTATCATCCTTATGGAATTTATTCTCGTTACAGGAGAATAAGTATCAAGTAATCAAGACCTTCACGTTGTCTGTAACCTTTAATTACAATTCTTGCTTTGTACTTATCAATTGATCCATCTGCCTTCATTTTCTTCTTGAAAATCCACTTGGATCCTAAAGGTTTACATCCTGGAGGAAGATCCACTAACTCCCAGGTGTGATTTTGTAAGATGGATTCAATTTCACTATTGATGGCATCTTTCCACAAACCACCATCAGCTGACCTTACAGCTTCGTTATAGCTTTGAGGATCATTTTCTAGCAAAAATGTCAAAAAATCTGGACCAAATGATTTTTCCGTTCTAGCTCTTTTGCTACGTCTTGGTTCAAGTTCAACAACTTGTTGATCCTCCGGAACATTTATTTGTTCTCGGTCCTGACTATCTTCAATGATAGTCTCATGTACCCGTTTGTGTACATTTGAATTCGAATTAGTTTTACAAGGAAAAACGTATTCGAAAAAGGATGCATTCCTCGACTCCATTATCGTATTCTTGTGAATATCTGGTATATTAGACTCATGCACAAGAAATCGATAAGCATTACTGTTATGTGCATATCCTATGAAAATAAAATTAACAGTTTTTGGTCCTATCTTCACCTTTTTAGGCGGAGGTATAACTACCTTTGCAAGACACCCCCACACTCGTAGAAATTTGTAGGAAGGTACTCTTCCTTTCCACATCTCATAAGGAGTTTTCCCTGCATCTTTCCGTGGTACCTTATTTAAAAGGTAATTAGCTGATAAAACAGCTTCTCCCCACAAATTCTGAGGTAAGCCAGAGCTGATTAACATAGCGTTCATCATCTCTTTCAAGGTACGATTCTTCCGTTCTGCAATCCCATTGGATTGAGGTGAATAAGGAGCTGTGGTTTGATGTATGATTCCATTTTGTTCACAAAGTGATTCAAAAGGGAAAACATACTCACCACCACGATCACTTCTCAACTCCTTAATTCTTTTGTTCAATTGATTCTCAACTTCATTCTTATAGAGAACAAATTTCTCTATAGCTTCGTCCTTGCTTTTCATCAAATACACATAGCAAAATCTAGTGCAATCATCAATAAAGGTAATAAAATATTTATTACCGTCTCTCGATTGTATTGAATTAAAATCACATACATCGGTATGAATAAGATCAAGTGGTTCAGAGTTTCTTTCAATACTATGAAAAGATGATCTAGTTAGTTTTGCCTCAACACAAGTATCACACTTATGTTTGTTATCAATTTTAAAATTTGGAATGTGGTTCATGTTAATTAATTTCCGTAATGAATTAAAATTAACATGTCCTAATCTACCATGCCATAGATTAGAGTACTCAACAATATAAGCAGAAGAACTAGCTTTATTGATATTCTTAGGTTTAACAACCATTACATTGAGCTTAAAGAGCCCATCAGTTACATACCCTTTTCCCACATACATCGCATTAAGCACGTACGTGAGTTCTACGATTTATCCAAAATCATACTTGTTTGTATCAATTAATTCCCAAATCTTATTTCCTATTCATTCGGATTTTCAAATCCCTTTCGAGTATCTTAAATCATAATTTCTACAATTTTCATAGAATCACAGGCTTACAGAATTGGATTTTCTGTGAATTGTTATATGAATGACATGATATATCACCGTTGCATGGTAGAATTTTAACAATTCATGGGCATTGTCTAAAGACTAAAGAATAATTTTTTAGTACCATAGGTAATACGATACTAATAATCAATCACGTGAAGTTATATTAAATATAATTATCATTTAATAAAGATCCATAAAATGCATAATTCACAAAAATAAAATAAAATCATTAATTAGAAAACGTAATAGTAAGAATTAGTAATAGTAATTAATTAATATGATATAAATGTATCATTAGATTTTATTTTATAATAGTATATATAAATAGTAAATTTGTATAGACACTTCAACTTCATTAGATCAATATATTTAATTATCTATTAAAATAATTAAAAAAATTAAAAAATTATGACTCAACCAAACAACGAGATCAAAAACTGTTGTGATTCACCGATCACTTTAGAGTGTGTTTGAGGAAAAAACCGAATTGTAATTTTATTACTACAAGAATAAAATTCAAGTTTACAACTAGAAACTTAACAAAAAACCTCACACTCTCAAGCTCTCTACTTGGAGCTTATACACACTTTGGGATATGGAAACTAATGATCCTTGGCTCCTTTTATAATGCCAAAACCACGTGCTACAGTAACACGCGGTTTGGCAACTTGAATCCAGCTTCATGCCATCTTCACTGCCAACTTGCATGTTGCCTTCAATCATGCATGCTTTCGGTGGCTTTTGATTTCTTCTGCAGCTTGCACTTTGTTGTCTGCATGCTGACTTTCTGGTTTCAACAAATCTCCCTATCGGTGAAGATTTTCCCAAATCTGAGCCGATCATCAATCATCCAAACCGGATCCTCCAAATGATCCTCCCCTGGCTGCATCTGTATGACTGCCTACGTACCCTGAGTTGGGATCAAGCCAATCGTAGTTCTTTGTATCATCTGACAGCTATCCCGGTTATGTCTCTGCACAACTCTAGCTTGTCCCGATCATCATTCCTTTGTTGACATGTCGGTTGTGTCTCTGCACAGCACACTTCACTGCATCTCTGTACAGTATTCTCCTGCTATGTCTCTACATAGTACAATCCATTGTGTCTCTGTACAATAATCTTCTGTTGTGTCTCTGCACAGTTTTGCTGCTTTATTTCTTCACCCATTTGTTCCTCAGTGTCTTCTTGCCTTGTGGAAAACTCTCTGGCTCCCCCACATCAGTAAGCAGAATATATTCGGGTCCCGGATATCTGGTTGATGGAATCCCGCCTCGCTCAGATCTTCTTGTCTGAGGTCCACTGGTTTCAGGAAGTCTGTCATCATCCATCTCTGTGAATGATCTTGTAGCTTCTAGTGGAGTGGGTTGCGGCTCCCCCTGCTCAACACTTTCTTCTGTAATCTCTGATGGAACAGGCTGTGTCTCCCCCTGCTCAACATCTTTATCTGCCTCCTCTGGTTCTGCTTCTGGAATTTCCTCGTGCACCATATATGTGGCCAATTGTGCTGGTACTGGGTCTGGATTTCTGTTGGCACTGGTATTGGAAGACATTCTGGGCATTTCAATGTCTTCAATTGTTCGGTCTTCAAGAAACTCTACTTTCTGGCTTCTGATGACCATATTCACCTTCGGATCCCATAATATGTATCCAAATTCTTCATCTCCATGGCCTAGGAATATACATGGAGTTGTCCTTGCATCAAGCTTCTCCCTGAGCTCATTGGATACATATACAACGGCTAAACAACCGAATACTCGAGGGTGAGTGTATGAGGGATTCTTACCAGACCACACTTTTTCCGGAATCTCCAAGTTCAACGGTTCAGTTGGTGATCTGTTGATCAGGTAACATGCAGCACGAACAGCTTCTCCCCAGAATGGCTTTGGCAGCTTAGCCATACTGATCATTCCTTTGACTTTCTCCATAATGGTGCGGTTCATGCTTGCAGCGACACCATTATATTGTGGAGTGTGTGGAACAGTTCTCTCATGTCGAATGCTATGTCTCGTGTAGTAGGCTTCGAACTCCCTGGAACTGTACTTGCCTCCATCGTCTGTGCGAAGGCACTTCAAATTCTTCCATGTTTCATGCTCTACCATGGCGTGGAACAGCTTGAATTGATCTAGGACCTGATCCTTCGTCTTGAGGAAATACACCCAGATTTTCCGAGAAGCATCATCAATGAAAGTCAGAAAATACTTGTTACCGCCCAATGAATCAACCTCCAAGGGACCACAAACATCAGAGTGCACCAGACTGAGCAACTCTGATTTTCTCTCTGAAGAGAAATCAAATGAGACTCTGCGTTGCTTACCAATCAAGTAGTGGTTGCAAGGACCTCGTGCAGCATCCTTGGTAAGCTCTTTCTTGTTCAGGGTAGACAACCCTCTCCCACTCATGTGTCCGAGTCTCCGGTTCCATAGATTTTGAGAAGCCTCCTTTTCAGCTACATTGAGGTTGTCTGCACAAATCTTCACATGAGTCTTATATAGTGCGCCGCAAGCATGTCCTCGGGCTACAACCATGACACATTTCGTCATTCTCCATGTGCCATTTCTGAAGTGATTGTCATAGCTCTGTTTGTCAAGAGCTATCCCCGAGAGTACATTCAGCCGAAGTTCTGGAACATGCATGACATCCTTCAAGATCAATGTACACCCAACATTTGTCCGCAACTGAATATCACCCATTCCTACTATCCCAAAGGAACTGATATTTCCCATCTTCACTGCTCCAAAGTCTCCCGCTTTGTATGTTGTGAAGAAATCCCTGTGAGGAGTGACATGGTAGGATGCTGCAGTATCTACCACCCACTCAACATCTTGGGTTGCGTTGTGATGGCATGTCTCTTCCTGTATGTAGCATATTGCTACATCTGCTTGGACAACGACCAATGTCTCTCATTCGTCATTCTTCGGCTGGTGATTGCCTTCTCTCTGCTCTCGTTGCAGTTTTCGGCAATTCTTCTTTAAGTGGCCTACAATGCCACAATGTAGCACTTATAGGTAGGCTTCCTTCCATCTGAGGATCTACCCCTGGTTGTGCTTCTGCCTCTCTCTCCATCTCTTCCTTGATGTCTTCCTCGAGTCTCTGTGATGAAGGCTTCTGTCTGTTCTGAGCCAACATCTTTTCTCCTGGACTCCTCATTCGACAGGGCATCTTTTACCATAGGCATGGTAACTTTACCTCCTGGAGTGGAATTGCCGCGAGTAACCACCAATGTCTCCCAGCTATCAGGAAGGGAACTGAGTAGTAAGAGGGCTTGAACTTCATCTCTCAGCTGCATGTCTACTGCAGACAACTGGTTCACCAGGCTCTGGAACTCGTTGGTGTGTTCTGCAACGGAAGTTCCACTCCGTAGCTTCAGGTTCACCAACGCCTCATTAACAGGGCTTTATTCCGAGCTGTCTTGGCCTGGAACATGTCTTCCAGCTTTATCCACATCCCGTAAGCATCTGAATCCTGTGCTACGTGGTGGAAGACACTGTGACCGATCCACTGCCTTATCTGACCCAAAGTTCTGTTGTTGAGTTTATTCCAGTCATACTCCTTAACAGACTCTCGTTTCACTCCCTTCAACTCGATGACATCAAACAAATCTTTATAGTGCAAGAAATCTATCATCCGAGGTCTCCAGAGGGAGTAATTAGTGGCAGCCAATTTAATCATTGCACCAGAATGAGAATCCTCCATCTCCATTTTAAATTTTAAAGTTTAAAATGAGAATACACTAAAATTGGGTCTGAATTTCACAAATCGGAGGTCACCGTTGCTTCCGGAATGGTCGAAAATGGTGGAATAGACACTTCTTTAGTCTAAATCCGATACATGGGCGGATTGTTGACGTGGCGGACACGTGGCGGATGACGTGGCAGTGCTGACGTGGCAGTGTGGGACCGGATTACTGACGTGTCGGACACGTGGCGGATACGTGGCGGATGACGTGGCGGACACGTGGCGGATGACGTGTCTGCTGACTGGGCGTTGACGTGGGCGCTGACTGGGCGTGACGTGGCGCTGACGTGGCGGCCACGCGGATCGTCTTCAACCTTCAGCCACACGCGCGGAGCGTGTCTGCGAGTGAGGCGCGTGAAGACTTCACTGGTTGGCGCGTGCGGAGTCTATGGACGTCGGTTCGGTCACCGGAAAATATCATCGTGCTCGTCTCGACGTGAACTAGCTGTTGGTACCCTCAAAAAGGAATTTTTGAAAACTTTTCCGGAACTAGAATTTTCCGAACCAAACTTCGTTCTTCGATTTTTCGATCCCAATGAAGAACCAAAGCTCTAATACCACTTGTTGTGATTCACCGATCACTTTAGAGTGTGTTTGAGGAAAAAACCGAATTGTAATTTTATTACTACAAGAATAAAATTCAAGTTTTCAACTAGAAACTTAACAAAAAACTTCACACACTCTCAAGCTCTCTACTTGGAGCTTATACACACTTTGGGATATGGAAACTAATGATCCTTGGCTCCTTTTATAATGCCAAAACCACGTGCTACAGTAACACGCGGTTTGGCAACTTGAATCCTGCTTCATGCCATCTTCACTGCCAACTTGCATGTTGCCTTCAATCATGCATGATTTCGGTGGCTTTTGATTTCTTCTGCAGCTTGCACTTTGTTGTCTGCATGCTGACTTTCTGGTTTCAACAAAAACTATAAACATATCTTATATATACATTTATTATGGCTTTATAAACATATCTTATATATTCACTCCAACAAATTATATTTTGCCTCTCCAAAAAAAAAAAAAAAAAAAAAACTCGTTTTCTTACACAAAATTAAAAAAAAAAAAAAAAATTGCCTCTTCCGAATCAAATTGTTGACCCTCTTCGTCTCTCGCACCTCGTCCCCTCTCTCTCTGTCGCTCAATCACTCTTCCTCGCCTGCTCAGTTCGTCTGCGAAGGTAACTATATATATATATATTTTTTTTTTTTGTAACTACAAATATTATATTTCTATATATAAATGCATTTGAAGATTAAATTAATGTATCAAAAAAAATTTTGTTTTGTAAGATTTTACAATACTAAAAATTTAGGAATTATTTATTTTGTCAGAAACAAAAGTCTAAATGCGGAAAATATATTTTTAGTGGGGAAATATATTTCCCCACTGAAGATAAAACTTTTAGTGGTAAATTGAATTTCCATACTAAAGCCTTATCTTTAGTGGCGAAATTATATTTTGTCACTAATATTTTTTGTGACACGTTTTTAATGGTGTATTAATTGCGATATTCAATTTCACTACTGAAACTTTTAGTGGCGAAAAAATGACCTTCAATGGGGGAAAATTTCCCTACTAATTTTTTTTTCTTATTATGATTTATTGAATTATTAATTTATAACGGTGATCTCAAGTTGGAAACTGACGAAAACTATTATTTAATCAAGTTTATTAATTTATTTTGTATTAATTTTGTTGACGGGTGATTTTCATCCCAGGGGCAGTTTCGAGATAACCCTCCCGAGACAATCCTCCTTCAACCTTGAATTTGTTTGGTTATGGGGGGACCAAAAGCAAATGTAGCAAAAAGACAAGAAAAACACAAAGATCGACAAATAGTATTTAACGTGGTTCGGCGGAGCAAGTCCAGCCTACGTCCACGGGCACAAAGTGGGTGGTAGATTTTATTACGAAAACTAGCTCGACCGACCTGTTTTGAAGGAAGGTTTAAGCAGAACCGAGCCGTTTGCCTTTCAAGTTTTTACAAGCGGCGCTTACTCTTTGTTACAAATTTTGCTATCTCAAAATGACCATCCCCTAAAAAAAATCTAACTTCTCTTTATATACTCAGAGATTAGAACATTGTTCCCCTGCTTCCATGACGTCACCCACGTGAACTTCCGACGGATTGACGGGCTCTCTGCCCCAAAAATATCTTCACCGAAAGCAGATCTGCCATCTGACGGCTTGTCAAATCACTCTTCCTTATCTTCTGCCACACGCAATATAACGAAGCCCCCCGTAAAGTATTCTCGAACAGCGGCATATGTCAAGGAGAAAAGTCCAAACTACCCTGATCACTCGTCAGTTCTTCATGAGGTCGGTCAAATGATCTACCAAACTGCCCAAACTGCTAATGTCCTGACCCTGACTGTCTGACCCATCTGCCGTGGTACCGAAGGTGAAACAGAATTGAGCTGAGCTACCGGCTCTTGTGGTCGGTCTCTGCACTGATGCGGTCGGTCTCTGAATCTATACCATATAGTGTGCTCTGGTCGGTCAGATCTAGGAAACCGAGTCCGAACTCTAAGTCTGGCTGAGAAACAGCCAATACCCTCTGAGCACTAGTCATCCCAATGAGAAAAATTATCTCTCTGCCTTTGCCGAACTGTTCAGATATCTTAATCCCAAAAATCACTATCAATCAATTTATCAAAATTATACTATATTTTCAATCTTGTACGAGAAAGTACATTTTATCTGTCTATTTGTTTATTTGATAACATTTTATCAATCATCAAAGTAATTAAGTTGAAAGTGTATATTTTTGTGCCTCCATCAATGACCATTTTCTGTTTTGGGTTTTAGGGGCTTTGGTTGGCCCTGTTAGATCTAATTGTCAAAGCCGATTCGACCAGACTCGCATGATTTTCTAAAATTTTCCTAATAGATATGTAATTCGAATCCAGAATGTGCATAAGTAGTACCATCAAACTATAGTCATGATAATATACCATATATATATATATATATATTCAACCTCTATGTGATTCAAATGCCGAGTTGAATAACTAGTCCAAAGTCCATCGAAACCTAAAACGGACAAAAAGACTTTAGTCTCGCCTTTTATGCACATTTTCCCAACCAAGCTTGACTCTCTTACTCTTCAAAGTTCAAAGTAATTAGATAGAAAACTAATATTACTTAATATTATAAAATTTATAGGAAAAAGGTGGCACGAGGGTGACGGGCATGATGATGATTAAGTTCAATGCAAAATTATGTTTGTGAGAGGCCACTTTGTCCCCCATCAATTCGGAAACACTACCCCAGACAAACCAACCTTTAATTTTATTTATTATCTAGAATACTGGTGGATTGAGTGAAATTTAAATATTATTTTCTTATAATATAAAGTATTTGAGAAAAAATCTAATTTTAAATAGGATTTGTATCTTTTAAACAAAAGAAATTTTCTATATGCATCCCAGCGGTATGATATAAGGGACAAATAAGAATACAATTTTTCATATTTGTTAGTTAGATCGGTTGGGTACGAGTATTGACATTTATGTTTAAATATATGTAAAATTCTCGTATGAATGGAGACCCGCATGAGGACCCGCGAGAACTAGGTACATTAGGGACAAATAAGAATACAATTTTTCAAACCAAGCATGCACTAGGCAATGACCAACTAGATATGTAAGTACCACTACTCCATCCAATAGCATCCATTTATTTGTTTATTTTTTATATAAAACTTTCTCTATATAGATTTTAAAAAGTATGTCATCTTCAAATTGCATAAGCATCGGCATTATTGATGACTCTAGATAATTAAATTATTTCATATCTTAGTAGTGAAAAACTAAATGGAAACTATTTAGCCACCAAACAAAGTTTTTGAGATAATTGAATATATAATAATAGTTGGTCTAATGATAATAGGACCCACGTTTGATGTGAACTTTATTCGAAACCAATGGCCAATACCCATTACATGCATATATATGATGCATCATGGTTTGACAAAATCACAATTGTAGATATTTATAATTTTATATCATGCCTTATGATATTTATAAAAAATTTCTAATCAAAAGAAAAAATAAAATAAGGAATTGGGGTTTTATGATAAAGTTCTCCAATTAATCTTATAGAAAAATATTGCGTATTAACTTAAAACTTGTGACTTTTACAATAGATGTAACTTTTAATTGCATTCAATCAATTTTTTATTTTTATTTTTTAAAATTAATTGTTGAAAGATATTGTAAGATCCGGTCCAACTAATAAGACCTTATCTCTTTTAACAGTTTAGAGTGGTTCAATTATAAAATCTTGATTCATCAATATTTTGTTCCCGACATATCAAAGATGCTAATCTGTCTTCAAAGGAGAAATTGTCTTATGTGGAGAAAAATATTTAACATCAGCTGAGATGAAGAAATCATGAACTTAAAAATTAAGCATTGAACAATTCTGAAGTCTTAAGTTAGTTTTTAGGTTGAATTAGGCACATGAATTACAACATCTTATCAGAATCAGTTTCATGCACGAGTGAGCTTACACTACCGACCCATGTGATACGAACCAAGTAAGAAATCGGCCAACATGTGAGAGGAAGTGTTGAGAAAAATATACCACATCAAATAATATGAAAAAATTTAATATATAAATATTTGATAATCCTCAATTTTAACAAAAAAAAATTAAAAATTAATGAATCTCACTAAAATTAAAGGCTAAAAATGAAAAAATAAAAATAAAAATAAATGTCAGTTTGGGGGAACACGTGTGTTTTTTGTCCTAGTGTTGTTACAAATTTTTGGAGTTCGGTTGATTTGGTTGGTTGTCCACTGAATGTTCTTGTTTATAAATATTATTATCAATCAGAGGCCACTTGGCTCCCAGAATCATTGCAGGTGGACTCTATCTTTGGTGCTTTTCTTTTGCGGCGAACATCTGATGATAGCCTGCTTGACACACACACACACAAAAAAAAAAAAAAAAAAACATTAAAAACAAATATTAGACTAAATGAATCTACAAAAACAAAATCATGCTAATTACGAAATACTATAATTTCAATACTAATGAATTTTTTTCGATACCCTAACCTTTGAATTGACCGAAAAAGATTTCAGCAATATTTCTCGCATAAAATAATATATCGTGATGTTCAAGTAATAATTTATTGTCCGATTAATCGGACATGACATGACTGGGTACAACTGTACAAGGGTGGTTTTAAGCTTAATTAGGCAGTTGCGTAAAGCTATAAATTTTTAAAAAGCCCTATTTTTTAGCCATCTTCTTAATAATACCTTAATAAATAATTATCCTAATTTTTTAATTTTTTAAGTTCTCTATTGAATTATAGGAATACTCTAATTTTATTTAGAATTAAAAAACACATATCAACTAAAAACTATGTATATGAATGTAACGAGGATCACTAAAAAAAATCTTGCCTAGGGATATTTTCGCCTATTTATTTAAACTTTCAGGATTGATTTCAAATTAAATTATGAATAGTAATGCTTCCTGTCGCCATGAAAATGAAGGAATAATATAAATAAACAAACGAAGATATATATCAAAGTTACCCTAAATGCAAGGAAGTATCAGAATGATCATCTTCATCTTCAATTGATGTGCAGTGACAATGATCAGTTTATGAATTTTTGAAGGAAAATCTTCTTTCCAGAGGATCAAATTCAAGTAATGGTGATCTTGATCGTCGAAGCTCCTCCATCTATATATATATATATATATTTATCCACATTGTTTCAATAATATAAATATAAAATGTATTTGCAAAGCATCAAGAATATTATTGGCTTACCTGTTTCCTTAAAGTCTCATTCTCTAATATGGCCTTTTGCTCCTGAATTTTATAAAGGAAAAAAATAAATATGTCAAATTCGATTATGTCAATTATTTCAAAAAGAAAACAAAGGATCATGATTTTGTCAAGACAAAAAAATCACAATTCAATCCCATTATAATCTTATCTCATTTGTTATTTCTTCGTTTTCAATTAAAATCCTATCTAATCCTATCTAATTCCGGTTAAATTTCGAGGCAAAAACATATATTTCAGATTCCGTCCTCGCCCGTTGGGATAGAAAAATTGTCATACTTAGACATCATTATACTCTATCTGCATTCATTGTCTCATTAAGTTTGTTGATGGTGTTTTCAGGCACTATGTTATTTAAGCAGCACGACAGGGGTAAAAAAGGTAATTCACTTCTCAGTCAAGATTATTAATGCTGACCCGACCACTAAAGAGTCAACAGTAAGGGGCCGGGAACTTTACGGTTAGTGACCGAGCACTTGAGTTCAAGATGACCGGGCAATTATCAGGTCGACGGCAGCATTCTCAGTACAAAAGACTATTATGACCGACCACATGAACACCGACCTCGTGAAAACCGAGCATATGGCAAGACATGTTCGGGAAGATAAGGCATTCTATCCATACAAGATAAGATAATAAGTTATCATATTTTCATAAAGAGAACTGATGAGTCAGTATCCTAAAAGGATAAAAGAAGTGAAGGCAGTTTTAAAAGTAGGAATCCTGATAGGAAAAGGAAATCATCTCCAACTGGGAATTCTTGTACAAATATGAATCTGATTTCTTCACCATTATAAATAGGAGGGTAGAGTGAGTGTAGAGGGAATGAGAATCAAGATCAGAATCATTATTGTGAGACTTGTAAATAAAAGAGAGATCAGAGAAGCATATCTCAGCAATTAAAGGATTATTCAGTTTGTGCCCGTGGACGTAGGTAGGATCTGATCCGCCGAACCACGTTAAATCTCTTTGTCGATTGGTGTATTTATCTATCTTTTGCTAAATTTCTTTTGGTTCCCCCATAACCGAACAAATTCACTATTGAGGGAGGATTTTCTCGGGAGTAATATTCCCATATTGCCCTGAGACCAAAATCAGCCGTCAACAGTTGGCGCCGTCTGTGGGGAACTCAACAAAAAGTGGCTCACGTAGTAAGACAATGGAAAAAATGGAAATCACCTATGGACAGATAGAGAGAAACCAATGTACAAATTCATATTAAATTCTTCAATTAATGAACAAATAGTCTGCGACAAAACCTCTTGATAGCCAGTGAAAGAATCATTGTGGTTCTCATCAACACGTGGTTGGTCATCATGATCAAAATCATTGATCCAACAATCATCAAATTCAACATCATCAGGCTCGACTTCATTATTATACACAGCTTCAACTTGGTCTATCGATTTCTGGAGAAAAAAAAAGTATCCGACAACCTTTTATTAGCTTCATCAAATTGGTTGAATATGATCCCAATGGTTGTTGCAGATGACATGTCATTCCCGGGTACTTCCCGAGAATCAAAGAGCACCTGACATCCAGCATACACTCCAAGATTATTCAACAAGAGCCCATTGGCTCCACCTTTATCAAACTGAGTAGATGTTCGTAGACCCGGCCACGGTTCCGGTTCGGAACCGAAACCGAACCGGAATTGGACCGGTGGAACCGTACGGTTCCATCGGTTCGGATGGTTCCAACCGGAACCGAACGGTTCCGGTTGGAACCGTAGGGTTCCAACAGGAACCCTACGGCTCCCAACGGCTAGTAGCTGTTGGGGGATGCAGGGAGCCGTTTGGCTCCCTGCCAAAAAAAAAATAATTAAAAAAATATATTTTTATTATATAAAATAAAATTACTAATGTACCCCTAATAACGGTAATAAAATGGTAATATTTAGGGGCATTTTTTGTATCAAAAAATTCTAAAATTCTATAAATAGGATTCATTTTTCATAATTTCATCACACCAAATTCTCAACTCTCTCATTTTCTATAATTCTCTTATTCTCAATCTTACTTCAATACAATTCTCTTATATTCTTATTCTCAATCTCAATTTATTTAGTTGTTAATTTGTTATCATTCGCATCGCAATTATTCAATTTTCTTATTTTTCTTCCTATTTCTCAAAAAAAAAATGGCAAGCTCATCCGAGAACATAATGTCAAATATGCCAACCCAAGAGAGCGGCCCTAGTGTCAGTGCACAATCACGGAGAAGAGAAGTTAAGGCTCGGTCCTCCGATATTTTCAATTCATTTTACTTTGGAACGCCTAGAAGATGGTTCACAACGAGCAATTTGCAACTATTGTGGGGTAATCTATAAATTTTCTGGTGGATACGGCAATATGATCAAGCACATGGAGAAACAGCATCCGGTTGAATTTGGCATTGATACGACGCAGACTCAAATGGCCAGGTACGCATCATCTAGTAGAGGTACGGGTAGTGTAGATTTATTTAAATATTCTGATGCAAGAAATAGAGAAGAATTTGCGAAATTAACTTGTATGACACATCATTCTTTAAGCTTTGGTGAAAAACTTCATTTTACTAATTACGTGCATAATGCTTTAAACCCTGCTGCATGTAGAATGACTCGAAACACAACAAAACGTCATATTTTCAAATTATATAAAGATGGTAAAATTATTTTAAATGAAATATTTAAAGAGATGAAAGGTCGTATTTCTATATGTTCTGATATTTGGAGTGACTATTGGCAAACACACTCATACATGGGTGTAACTTGTCATTGGATTGATGCATCATTTACCATGCAAAAATGACTTATTGCATTTAGAGTTTTTGATGACCAACATACTGCACATAATATTTATAGAATGATGAAGGTAATTTTTGATGAATATGGTTTAGGAGAAAAAATTTTAACAATTGTATTTGATAATGTATCTGCAAATACTGCATCCATCAATGATTTAAAAGAAATATGTCAACCAAATTTAGGGGGTCGATTTTTTCATATTCGTTGTACATGTCATGTCCTAAACTTATGTGTGTAAGACGGTCTAAAATTATTATCTCATTTCCTTGATCCAATTAAAATGGCACTTAACTGTATTTGGTCATATTCTCAAGTTAGGAGAGAATGGACCAAGTTTTGTAAAATAAATGGTATTAAACCGATTAAATTTTCTAGAGATGTTCCAACACGTTTGAATTCTACTTATTTTCTTTTATGTCAAGCATTTCAATACAAAGATGCATTATGTAGTTTTTTTTTCTCAACATGTTCAAAATATCACACTATATCCTAGTCAATGGGATATTTGTGAAATTTTTTTAGATATTTTAAGAGTATTTAATGATGCTACTTTAGTTTTTAGCGGTGTTTATTATCCTACAACACATTTATTTCTTCTTGAGAGTTTGAATATTGTTGGCACTCTCGATGAGCATGTTGACAGTGACGACCCTAATGATCTTGTTTTGCTCGAAGCCATTACTGTTATGAAGGTAAAATGGTTACATTATTTTAGAGAAATTCCTTTACTTTATCTTATTGCTGCTGTTTTTGATCCTAGATTTAAATTAGAAGGTTTGAATGGTGGTTTACAAGCTTACTATGGTTATTTAGGAATATTAGATGACATTGATATTACGAGCATAATGACGAAATTAAGAAGTGATTTAATTATTTTATTTAATGATTATATTGTAAGATATAACTTAGGAACATTAGGTCAATCTAGTAGTAGCGAACCGGTAATTCAAACAAGACTTAGCGCAGGGGATCGTTGGTTATTGCAATGAAATAAAAAATCTAGGGATACGACAACTAATAA
>SKCR01028466.1:0-19060 GCA_019454045.1 Zanthoxylum bungeanum
TGACATATAGTGGTCTCAGCTGATTTTTACTAACCGACCCGTCTCAGTAAATCTTGACTAGGAACTTAATTTGATAATATATTTCTAGTAGCGACACTTCGCAATGTCAATTACAAGCTACATTGTAATGGCGCACTACTTTATATATTATCGGGTCTTTATCTAATATATATATATATATATAAATATATTTATATCACTAAACATGATTTAGTTTCAATCTAATGAATTAGATCGAATATATATAATAAAAGATAAGAGGTGAAACCATAAAAAAGTAATATTATGGAAAAATGTATTTCTCGTATTCATGTATCAGACATAAATACGATCTGGATTGGCGCTCTGAGCACCAACCCTAACAATTTCTCCACTTACTTTAGTGCCAACCCACGGTATCATATGCACATCTAAAAGTGTATCACATACGCATGGCCTTAAAGAACTCACCTAACGCTCAAAAGGTAGGCAATAACAAGTAAGCCAGCTATGACATATTGAGTTCGTCCAACAAACACAACTATTTCCCTCAGCCAGCATCATTCATATTATGTAGAAACTAAGTTTAACTTCAATATGACTCAGATGCCATATCAATATTGCACTTCAGCTAATAAGTTATCCAAGTGATTACGAATCAAATCCAAAATACTATGTAGACAACCACAAACACAACACCAATATCAAAGTTCTAATATATAAGATCACTATGCAACTTCATAAGTCAATACTTCATAAGTTACAACTAACTCCACTCTCATAGTGGAATCATCAGTGACACTCCCACTATATCTTTTCCCACTCTTTATGACATATACAATCTAATGTCATATTGAGACTCAAAACTAATCTGACCTTAATGGTTACGAAATTTATTCTCCATTAATAAGAAACTCGTTCTTAATATCTCAAAGATAACAAAGAACATGTTTCAAGACACATCTTATGGTCTAGAGGGTATAAAAATAACTCGTAACAATTACGATTAAATTGATATCTCTTATCGCATTTAATATAGTATTCATTATGCCATCATCCTATGATGCATAAGATTGACTATACATTCTAATCAATTTCTCTTTCGACAAAGAAATCATCATTTTCGAAAGATGAATATTATATACAATAGACACACTAACTATCAAACAGTTATACTAACTGTCACACAGAATGTATCACTGTGTCCTTTATTAGATCATATCTAATGTACGACTAATGAGAGCATCTCACAAGTCTCTAAGTTTTATATCATATATGAAACTTTATATCGAATATAACAAAGACCACTCCCACTGCTTTCACGGAGAAAATAAGACTCAGGTAAACCTTTTACCACATAAACATCTCATTATTACCTTAATAATGATAATGTCATTATGGTGTAAAACACTTGAAAGAAATTTATACGCTCCCACTAACCCTTCTATCTCATATGTATTCTCTATGCTTTGACAAAATCAGACAATCTGATTGATATCAAACTTAGAAAACACAGATTTCCAGATAGATCATCCGAGTCTACAATAGACTCTATAAGCTAATATATCAAATTTTAATCTTAGCAGAATATAACTCCAGGGCCATTCCAAAAAGAACTCTTCAAACTAAGAAATCACAACGGATCTCTTATCCGAAGAAATCATTAAAAAATGCCACTTTCATTCATAGCTAATGTTGGACAATTATGACCCATAGCATCACTATTTGTAAAAGACATTGTGGTTTTTGTACAAATCAACTATGTGACAAAGGAAATTACTATTTTATCATTTTGTAATTAGATTACTTTGATATATAAATGATAAAAGTCCATATGATTAGTACCAGATTAATAAGATATGAGACAGTATTAATCCACGAAAGGTTTAATCATTAAATATCCCTAGTCGTAGTATTATCGAGATTGGACATTGATAATGTAGAATAGGCTAGTATTACACTTGTGCACGTTATGGAAGCTTAACGACATAGTTCTCAAATATTTAAGTATAAGATACTTATACAAGTGTGATAGAAGGTTCTGTTTGCCGATGGTATGGGAACAGCTTCGCTCTGGATAGACCCCTCGGAATCCCATTGGTAGTATGACTATGTGTCTATGGGAATCCGAATCAGGGTATGTGTATTTGGTCTTAACATGAGACTTGCATCGCTAATACTTTCGACAATCAGTACGCTTTGGTTTTGGTCGTCCGAGACTTTAACAGGTTCTGTGTACGCCTCTTCTGGGTTTATTGAGAATCGTAGTGTATTGGGTGTGATGTCAAGATGGAAGTTTCACTTCAGTCATCTGGATATGATGATCACGTAGGGATATAGAACTGGTACTCTTATATGCTGCAGCTATCGGGATAATATGACAAGGTCATGATTATCCGATTACAGAGACTAGTTGCTTGTGATCTGATATGTGCTTCGTACGGGGCAGACACAATTCCAGCCCCAAGCCTAGCATGTGACATCCGATACTGGATCGTAATACGCAATACTTAGTATACTAGCCTGTTATAGATTATGTATTCCTTAAAATAATATTTCTGGAGAATTGGGTAGACACGGTGCTTTGCTAGAAGCCAACCATGTCTTGTAAATTGGTAAGAACGTGGTATCAGGTACGCACAAGTTTGGATAGTCCGACGACCGAATTTACTGCCAACATATCCAGGGATCTCATGGGTCGCTTCCCAAAGATTCACTGATAATGTTTGACTCAAACAAAATAAATTTAGGATTAATTATGAGAGAGAGAAACTTAATCTAGGATTAATTACGGAAAGAATTTCTCTGGATAAAATTCGAATAGAAGAGAGAGAACGATTAATTTGGGATTAATCGATTAAATAATATATTCGATATATTAAATGAAATTAGATTTCAAAGCGGAATTAAAATTGGATTTTAATTCGGATGAATGAATTAATTTAGAATTAATTCTTAAGCGACTTTAATAATAATTTTGCAAGATGTAATTATTTAATTAAATTGGATTTAATTATGTTGTAACGGAAATTCATTAATTCGGAATTAAACAAACCTGAGCCCGAAATGTGTTAAGCGAGCCCACTCGAATTTTGAATTTTAAAGTGGGGCCCACCAACTTACATCATTAGTCAACTTTAGTCACCTTTTTGGTGATAGAAGTTGGTGATGATTTGTTGGTAACTTGTAAGACACATTAGCTTGATTTTTGAAAGACATATACCAAATTTGATTTTGGTAAGAAGTGTATTGACTTTTAGAATTAACATACAACACAAAAATTTCTCTATCTCCCTTTTAATCCATTGCCGAATGCATCATCCTGTCCCTAAGAAATTTTGCTTCAAAATTTCTTCTTGCTAGCACATTCAAGGAGTCATTCAAGGTGTTAGGGAAACTAATCCCTTGAGTTTGGAACACATTTTGGAAGCTTGGAGCTCAACATTCATACAAAAATTTTGAACTACATCCATCAAGCCAATCAATGTAAGTTTAATTCCACATTCTTATTTTGATTATTCACACTCCATTTCATGTTAGAAGATCCTTGGCATGTTTTAGGAACCCAACAATGGTATCAGAGCGCATTTTCTACGCATGAAATGACTTTAGGGTTTATATACTTTAATTTGGGGTTTTTATGTTTTGAGCATGATTTCTTCAAATTAATTGTTTGGATGAGCTTGGATGATGATGAATTAGATTTATGCATCTTAAAATTTGTGAAAAATTGATTGGATAAATTTTCCCTAATTTCCCATGCTTAACCGAAACATGAACCATAGAATGTATCATGGTGATTTTTGATTTTAGACCATTGGATGTGTTTAAAAGCATGAAATAAATTGATTGTTGATTTAATTGGATTGAAATCAAATTGATTGAAATTTTATGCATATTGCCGTGACTATAGAAGCATGTTATAGATTGATTTTGCTTCAATTATGTTGGACATGAATTGAATATGTTAAAGCATGATTAATTAGTTTAAATGATGTTTTGGAAATATTGGTTTAACTAATTAATTATGATTATTACACTTTAATCAAATTAATGTAAAATTTGGAATTTTGTATTAATTAAAATAGTCTTTAATTTTGAATTGGGCTAATATTGTTGTATTTAGGCTTAATGGGCTTGGTTGGGCCAGCTTGGTTTAGGACAATTGGATTCGATCCAAATTGGGCCTAAAACCATTCCATAAAGTCCAAATAGAATAATTGGGCCTTTAAATAATTTAATTGGGCCTAAATTAATTTTTGGCTAAAAGGGTGATTCCTTATTGGGCTTTGGTTGCCAAAGCCCATGCCTTAAGAATTAATTAAAAGCTCATTGGACTTTAATTAAATTGACATTGGATGTTAAATGGGCCTTTGAGACCCATTAAGATTGGATTTAGAATCTAAGTCTAGAAGGCACATAAATAAGTGTAATTATTTAATTTGGAATTAAATTAGAATTAGTATTGAATACAAATTAAATTGGATTTAAAATCGTAGTTCGATATAATTCAAGAATATGTACTTTGAGTGTTTATTCTTAAACGAGTTGGACTCAAGCAAATCAAATCGTTGTTTGAACATTGGATGGTCATTAATTCAAAGATTTATTTTTGGATTAGATTGATTGAATAACATGCTTTGTGTGAATACATGGATGTAATGTATGAATAATGTATATCAGATGGATATTAGAAGGGTGAGGGCAATTTTGGAAATTGTTGTAATAAATTTAAAATTTATTAAATTGGACCTGCGTGTCCAGCCTTATATCTCTTGACTCTTTGTACTTCTCTTCTCACCAATTCCCCTAAATGTAAATGAGGTTTCTTTATTGTATTATGTAATTGGGTAGAAGTTAGAATAGTCTTAGCCGGGGAGAGGAAAATAAGAGATTTATTCTAGGAACAATTTGTTAAATATCCATCCGCATATCATTATTATTTATTTCGCGCCTTATTATGCTTTTAGAATGCATGCTTAAGAGTGTATGATCAGACCTAATCAAATATAATAAATTGGTTGCCAATTTACGCGAAAAACCCTCATTAAATATTAAGCGTTTTTCCTTCCATTGAGTGGTTCTCTCTCAAGATCCAAGATTGGCATTGGTTTGTTGGCTAAAGTCAAGATCAATGTCCATCGCGGATGTGTTTGAACCACAAAAACTTTGTTCTATTTCCGCATGTCTTGGGTGGTTGTGACTTGTTGGCCAAAGTCAAGGTCACCTCTAGTTCATCGACGTGGATTACGAAGCTTTACCACTGTCAATGGGTCCCGCTTAACTGGAATCATTAAGTTTGTTGAGCCAAAGCCAAGGCTTAGTTGATTCAGAGGAAAATGTTAGGAAATATATTGGATATATTTACATATATTGGATATATGTTTTGAACTTGGAGGTCCACCTACTGGATCTAGGAATTGGATGGGATCCAATTGATCTTAGAGATCTTCCTAGTTAAGTTTCATACAATTTGTTGGCCAAAATCAAGGTTGTGTGTTATTTAACGGGATTCTAGCCCACTAGGAAACTAGGTTTCCCGAGTACTCCACAGAGGGTTAGAGGCTCGCCGAAAAATAGTGGGAGAGAAGTATTAAATTTGCAATTTCGTTTAAATACTTGCCAATACGCGCTCTTTTATTTTATTTATCGTTGTTATAAATATATTAGTTGGACTAATATTTAATATTGCTTTCTTTGAACAGTTAGACTGTACAAGACAATACTCCACTTGTAGTTGGTCATATAGTTGGACTATAGTAACCATTACATTTTGAGTGTACCCAAAGTCATAGATTGGATAGTTGGACTATTACAATCGAGATGGCTGGAAAGATTAGCGTCAAAGGACATAATCCTGGGTGAAAATGTCTTTAACGGTGTAAATTTTTCAGATTGGGAAATGAATCTCATGAAAGTCTTGGGAGCTGAGAAGTTACTCTATTGGATAGAGAAACCTCTCGGGCCTGAGCATGGTGTTGAGAAAATAGTGGAGCATGAGCTTTGGAAGACTCATCGTGATGATAACTTTAGTGCTCAATCTGTCATGCTTGCCGCAATGACTCCTTAATTTCGTTGCCAGAACAAAGGATTGGATCCTTATAGTATGATATTGAAATTGAAGGATCTTCATAGATCTAACCTTAGATTTTAGAAGTATGAATTACAAAAGATGCTCT
This sequence comes from Zanthoxylum bungeanum, assembly GCA_019454045.1. Lineage (NCBI taxonomy): Eukaryota > Viridiplantae > Streptophyta > Magnoliopsida > Sapindales > Rutaceae > Zanthoxylum > Zanthoxylum bungeanum. Next base: position 6,159 of record SKCR01028466.1, read on the forward strand.
TTTGCTCGCGCATGTTAGAGGGTACATCTGTCGAGCACTAGGTGTCATAGATGATTGCTGACATCGAATAGCTAGGTTAGTTGGTATTACCTACGAGGCCAAGACTTCATAGATTTGATCTTACAGTCTCTGCTCGAATGCTGGGGCGGGTTCATCATGAACCAAGAGAAAACTCCTGGAGAGTTAATAGCTATGCTCAAGGAGGCAGAGCCAGAGCTTCCAAAATGGCAAGAAGCGAAGGCGCATCTTACTTCGACATCCCAGAAGGCCAAGGCTTGGCCGAAGGCTTTTGGGGTGTGAAGAAAATGGGCAAAGAAAAAATCGTCATAATCTTCTGGGAAGACAAAGGATATATCCCAAGATGTCTGCCTAAATTATGGTAAACGAGGTCACTGGAAGCCTGACTTCCGTATGGACAAGGCATACATGAAGGAAGTGAAGACGGACAAGGCTCCAACTTCATGTTTGTTTGTTGTAAATATGTTCACTACTGGTTTAAAAAATTGGATTTTTGATACTAAATGTGGTACATACATATGTACTGATGTGCGGGATCTTCTGATTAGCAGGAGATTGGCTTTAGATGAGATCGACCTACGAGTCAGAAATGGGACGAGAGTCACTGTTTTAGCTGTGGGAACCTAAGTTTTGGAACTGCCCATTGGGCTTGTACTTAAATTAGGAACGTATTATGATGTACCTAGTTTGACTAGTAATATTATCTCTATATCTAGTTTAACCCGTTGAGGGTATACCTTTATGTTCCAAAACACCGGGTGTTTTGTTTATAAAGATGATTTGAGATATACACATTAGATGTGAATAACAGTAATTATATTTCGAATATAAATGAATCTCAAACATATAACATAACAAAAAAAAAAAAACTCAAACTGAGTAAATCAGATGAGACTTATTTGTGGCATTGTTGTCTGGGACACATTAACAAGACTCGTATATCACACTTTCAAAGAGTGGATACTTGGACGGATTTGATCCTAAATCATATGACGTCTACGGATCTTGTTTATTAGGCAAAGTGCCTAAAATGCCTTTTAACGGTAAATGGTGTACGTGCCACCAAACTGTTTACCCCTCGTTCATGGTGACGAATGTGGGCCCATGTCTAGCTAGGCTAGAGGTGGTTATGAATACTTCATAACCTTTACGGATGTTGCATCGCGTTATGGTTTTATGTGTTCTTATGAAACACAAATCAGAAACTTTTGATAAAATTCAAAGAGTTTCGACACGAAGTAGAAAAACAGACGGGCAAAAGTATTAAGATATTATGGTTGGACCGTAATGGAAAATACTTGAGCAATAAGTTTCTCGATTACTTGAAAGAGTATGGTATTCTTTCACAGTGTACTCCTCCCGGAACACCTCAAATGAGCGGTGTGTCCGAACGGAGAAACCGAACTTTGTTGGACATGGTAAGGTCAAGGATGAGTCGCTCTAAGCTACCAATTTCCTTCTAGGATACGCATTGAACAATGCAATACTTATTTTGAATAAGGTTATGTCAAAGTTTGTTGGACAGACTCCATATGAAATATGGACAGGAAGAAATCAAATTTCTCATTCCTAAAGATTTGGAATGCTGGGCATATATTTGGATGATACCAAACTACAACCCAAATTGGATAAGTGCACATTATGTAATTGGTTATCCTAAGGAAACTAATTCTACAACTCACTAGAGAACATTGATATTTTTTCCTCTCCATGTGGTTTTCCTTGAAAAGGAATTACTATATGCAGTGGTAAGTGAGAGGAAAGTAGAACTCGATGAAAATCAGAGTAATACTGCTTCTGGCACTGATCCCTTAACGGAACACGAATAGTTCATCAAGGATGAATTTGTACCACAATCTTCTAATACACAAGAACCGCATAGGTCAGAGAAAGTCAGAAAAAAAACCTAAGAGGTATGGGTTTATGATCTCACCTCACGTAGACATTAGTTTTTTTGAGGATAACGAACAAGCTACGTATGAGGAAGTGAGACAATGTATCGACTCCATTTATGGCAAAGTGCCATGAAGACCGAAATGGATTCCCATGTATAAAACCAAGTTTGGACACTAGTTGATGTACCAGAAGGTATTGTGCCTATTGGTAGCAAATGGGTCTCATGGTGAAGAAAAGACATGAATGTCAACATTACAAACGTAGAAAGCTAGGATTGTAGCGAAAGGGTATCGTCATCAACATAGTGTCGATTTACGATGAAACCTTTTACCTGTTGCCATGATTAAATCTATTCGGATAATGCTTGCAAGTGCTGCATATTTCGTTTATGAAATATGGCAGCTGAACGTCAAACCGCTTTCCTTAACGGAAAACTTTTGGAGGATGTTTACAACATCCTGACGGTTTTATCGTGCCGAAACATACAACAAGGTTTGCAAGTTAATTCGATCCATTTATGGATTGAACAAATCATTGTGTTCTTGAAACCATATTTTGGATAAGATCATAATGGTATATGGTTTCATTCAAAATGAAGATGATTCTTGTGTATATAAGAAGGTTAGTGGGAGCGCAATGACAATGATTGTCCTATTCATTGATGATGTATTGCTTCTTAGCAATGACATTCCCATGTTAACAATCGTTGAAAGCTTGGCTTTCATTAAATTTCCATGAAATACTTGGGAGAGGAAACCTTTATTCTAGGAATAAGGATCTACTGGGATAGATCTAAAAGTGTTGGCACTCTCCGAGAACCCGTACATTGAAAAAAAAATGTACATGACCGGTTGTCCATATGCTTTGAGGCATATGTAGTCACTATCAGGCCGATCCAGATGATGGTCACTGGATTGATGTTAAGAACATCCTTAAGTATCTTAGACGAACTAAGGATACTTTCTTTAGATATGAAGAATGAGAACTTGAAGTGACTAGGTTCACCATTGAAGTTTCCAAACTGATAAAAATGACTTTAAGTCGCAATCAGGGTACAAATTTTATTTGAACAACTGAATAGTGAGCTGGAAATCTCCCAAGCAAGATACTGTTACCGATTTAACAAAAGCAGATTATATTGCTGCAGCTGATGGCAGAGAAGAAGCATTTTGGATACAGTATGTACTTGACGGTTTTATCTAATCATGAGATCACATATCGTGGCGATGTGATGATCGAATAAATCGCATCAGATGATAACCTTGTAAATCCGCTGGCGAAAGTGATATTTCAGCATAAGCATGAGCGACCCGTACATAGTTCAAGTGTCGGACACTTGAGTGATTGGCTATTGGCCAAGTGGGAGATTGTTGGACAATTATGACCCATAACATAACTATTTGTAAAAGACATTGTGGTTTTTGTACAAATAACTATGTGACAAAGGAAATTACTATTTTATCATTTTGTAATTATATTACTTGGATATATAAATGATAAAAGTCTATATGATTAGTACCCGATTAATAAGATATGAGACAATATTAATCCATGAAAGGTTAATCATTAAATATTCCTAGTCGTAGTATTATCGAGACTGAACATCGATAATGTGGAATAGGCTAGTATTACACTTGTGCGCGTTATAGAAGCTTAACGGTATAGTTCTCATATATTTAAGTATAAGATACTTATGCAAGTCTGATAGGAGGTTCTGTTTACCGATGGTACGGGAACAGCTTCGCTCTGGATAGACCCATCAGAATCCCATTGGTAGTATGACTATGTGTCTATGAGAATCCGAATCAGGGTAGATTGTATTTGGCTTAACCTGAGACTTGCATCGCTAATACTTGCGACAATCAGTACGCCTTGGTTTTAGTCGTCCGGGACTTTAACAGGTTCTGTGTACGACTCTTCTGGGTTTAATGAGAATCATAGTGTATTGGGTGTGATGTCAAGATGGAAGCGTCAGTTCACTCATATGGAGATGATGATCGTGTAGGGATACAGAACTGGTACTCTTATATGCTGCAACTATCGGGATAATATGACAAGGTCATGATTATCCGATTACAGAGACTAGTTGCTTGTGATTCGATATGTGCTTCGTACGGGGCAGACACAATTCCATCCTCAGGCCTTGCATGTGACATCCGATACTGGATCGTACTATTTAATACTTAGTATACTACAACCTGGTATAGATTATGTATTCCTTAAAGAATATTTCTGGAGAATTGGGTAGGCACGATGCTTTGCTAGAAGCCAACCATGTCTTGTAAATCGGTAAAAATATGGTACTCTAGGTATGCACGTGTTTGGATTGTCCGACGATCAGATTTACTGCCAACATATCCAGGGATCTCATGGGTCGTTTCCCAAAGATTCACCGATGACGTTGACTCGAATAAAATTAATCTGGGATTAATTATGAGAGAGAGAAAATTAATCTAGGATTAATTACGGTAAGAATTTATCTGGGATAAAATTAGAATAGAAGAGAGAGAACGATAAATTTGAGATTAATTGATTAAATTATATATTCGATATATTAAATGAAATTAGATTTCAAAGCGGAATTAAAATTGGATTTAATTCGGCGAACGAAGTAATTTAGAATTAATTCGTAAGCGACTTTAATAATAATTTTGTAAGGCGTAATTATTTAATTAAATTGGATTTATTATATCGCAATGGAAAATTCGTTAATTCGGAATTAAATGAACCCGAGCTCGAAATGTGTTAAGCGGGCCCACTCGAATTTTGAATTTTAAAGTGGGGCCCCACCAACTTACATCATTAGTCAACTTTAGTCACCTTTTTTTGTGATAGAAGTTGGTGATGATTTGTTGGTAACTTGTAAGACACATTAGCTTGATTTTGAAAGAGATATACCAAATTTGATTTTGGTAAAAAAGTATTGCTTTTAGAAATAACATACATACACAAAAATTTCTCTCTCTCCCTTTCAAGCTATTGCCGAATGCATCATCCTGTCCCTAAGAATTTGGTTTCAAAATTTCTTCTTCTTGCTAGCACATTCAAGGAGTCATTCAAGGTGTTAGGGAAACTAATCCATTGAGTTTTGAAAATATTTTGGAAGCTTGGAGCTCAACATTCATACAAAGGTTTTGAACTACATCCATCAAGCCAATCAATGTAAGTTTAATTCCGCTTTCTTATTTTGATTATTCACACCCACCATTTCATCTTAGAAGTGTTGGATAATTATGACCCATAGCGTCACTATTTGTACAGATCATGGTGTTGTTGTACAAATTAACTATGTGACAAAGGAGATTGCGCTCTTATCATTTGTGATTAGATCACCTTAGATGTATAAATGATGAGAGGTCCCTATGATTTGTTCCTGGACGGAGAATGATATGAGACAATATCAGTCCACGTAGGATAAATCATTAAATATCCCTAGTCAGAGTATTATCGAGATTGGACATCGATAAATACGTAAGAGACTAGTATTGCACTTGTGCGCGTTTTGAGGGCATAACAGCATAGTTATCATATATTTGGGTATTGGATACTCATGCAAGTGTAATAGGAGGTTGTGTTTCACCGATGGTATGGGAAATAGCTTCGCTCTGGATAGACCCCCTCAGAATCCCATTGGTTGTATGACTATGTGTCTATGGGAGTCCGACATCAGGGTAGGTGTATTTGGTCTTAACCTGAGACTTGCACCGCTAACGCTTACGACAATCGATATACTTGAGTTGAGGTCGTCCAGGGGTGTAACAGGTCCTGCGTACGCCAATACTGGGTATATTGAGAATCGTAGAGTATTGGGTGTGATGTCAAGACGGAAGTATCACTCCAGTCATAGTGGAGATGATGTCACGTAGGATACAGTATTTGTGCTCTAAAGTGCTGTGCGGCCATCGGGATATTATGACTAGGTCATAAATATCCGATTATAGAGACTAGTTACCAGACATCCGACAAGTGCTTCGTACGGGGCAGACACAACTCCAGCCCCAGGCCTAGCACGTGACCGCCCGATACTAGATCGAAATATGCAATACTACGGTATACTACGCTTGATATAGATCGCTTATTCCTGTAAGCATTTTCCGGAGAATTGGGTAGGCATGGCGCTTTGCTAGAGGCCAACCTTGTCTTGTGAATCGGTGTAAACGTGGTACGAGGTACTTACGTGTTCGGATTATCCGACGACCCGATTTACTGCCAACATATACGGGGATCTCATGGGTCGCTTCCCAAAGATTCACCGATGATGTATAACTCGCACTTTAATTAATCTGGGATTAATTTGATGAGAGAGAAAATTAATCTGGGATTAATTACAGAGATATTTTATCTGGGATAAATATCATCTAAAGAGAGAGAACGATTAATTTGGAATTAATCGGTAAAGTAATATATTCGATATATTAAACGAAATTGGATTTTAATTTGGGCGAATGAATTTATTTAGAATTAATTCGTTAGCAACGTGAATAGTGATTTCGCTAGGCGTAATCATCTAATTACGACGCGACGGAAAATTCGCTAATTGGGAATTAGCGAACCCAAGCCCGAGAGTGATTGCGAGCGCATTCGCATTTCGAATTTGAGTGCGGCACGCAAGTCACATCAAGCATCAAATCAAACGTCATTTGAGTGATGTGACTTTGATTGATTGATGTGATTGATTGATTGAAAGACAACTTGTCACTTTGAGTGATGTAAGTTGTTGGAATAGTAAAGTGGTTGGAAAGTAAAATCTTTGACTTTGTGAAAGCCAAATTTGTGTATATACCTTCAATATATTTTTGGAAAATATATAAGGTAATTGATTTTACACTTTTCTAATACACTTAACACAACTCATCTCTCTTTCATCTATTCTCTTTCTCTCTACTTAGTTCACGCCAATGGCAGTGAACTGTCACAGCTTGGCCGAATTTTGTGAGGCTTTTTGAGTGGATTTTTGTGGCAAAAATCACAAGTGCTAGCACACCGAGAGTTGTACGAAGGTGTTAGGGAAACTCACCCACGATCCGGGAATCGTTTGACGCAATCTTGGAGCTCAAATTCTTGGTTCAAAACTGAAAACAGTGGACAAAATCTGCACTGCAGTTCACGCCAATCCAGTGAGCAATGTTGGAGTTTTGTTCGTCGTTTCGTCTCAACCGATCGATGTGAGTATTCCGCAACTCCTTTGATGTATTCACACTAATATTCATGCTTGTTTGATGATCTTGGGACCTAGATAATAACCAACAATGGCATCAAGAGCCTAGGTTCAAGCATGAAACTTTTAGGGTTAAAATTTGGGTAAACTTGTTTTTGAGCATGTTTGATGAATTGGATGATTTGATATGCTTAATATATGTTTAATTGAAGTTTGATTGGATCAATTTCATAAAATTGGGTTGGAATAAATTTTCCCCAAATATGTTACCTTGGCCGAAAGTTTAGGGCATTTGGAATTCATGGAATTTTTTATTTTGATTCATTGGATGAGTTAGAATCATGTAGGATGATGTTAATTAAGATTAATTGGATTGAATTTTGAATTGACAAAATCCCCAATTCCTTCTTCAAGTGGCCGAATGTAACAAGCCCTATTTAGTCTTGGATTTTGATTTTTTGGACATTGGATGTGTTGGAAATCATTCGGGATATTAATTCGATGTCGATTGTGGAATCAATTGGATTGAATTCAAATCGGACAAAATTATCTCCCTTGGTCGAGACTTTAAGCATGGTTAATGGTTTGATTTTTCATTAATATGTTGGACATGTGATGATGATGATGATGAACATGATTAATTGGACTAATTTGATGTTTTGGAAATATTGATTTAGGTGATTAATCATGATATACACTTTAGGTAATTAAATTGGAAATTTGGAACTTGATAATTTAATTATTTGGGCCTTTAAATTGGATTTGGGCTTATTATGTGGTAAATGGGCTTATTGGGCTTTGTTGTACAAAGTTGGAAAAACCACTTCCGTTAAGCCCAAATGCGACTTAATGAACCTTTAAAGTTTAATTGGGCCTAATGGGCCAAGATTGATTTATGGGCTTATGAGGTAAATCCCGGATTGGATTTTGGTTATTCGGTTTGACCCGAGTTGACCAAAAGTCCACGCCTTAAGAAATCAATTAAAAGCCCATTGGACTTTCATTGAATTGACGTTGGACGTTAATCGGTCTTTGAGACACGTTACGATTAAATTTGGAATTTAAGTCGTAAAAGGTTTATTAATAAAGTGTAATATTTAATTTGGAGTTAAATAGTGAGTTAGTATTAAATACATATTAAATTGGATTTAATGTTGTAGTTTAATTTAATTCGAGAATTCGTACTTTGAGTACTTATTCGCAAAACGAGTTTGACTCGCGCAAAATCAAATCGTTGTTTAAAACATTGGATGATCATTAATTATTAGATTAATAATTTGATTAGATTGATTGATAACATGCTTGTGTGAATACATGGTTGTGATGAATGAATAATGTATATCGGATGGATATTAGTCGGGTGGGGGCAATTTTGGAAATTATTGTAATAAATTTGATTTATTAATTGGACCTGCGTGTCCAGCCTTATCACCTCTATTCTCTTTGTATTCTCTTCTCACCTAATCCCCTCAATGTAAATGAGGTTTCTTTAGAAGTGTAGTGTAACGGGTAGAAGTAATACAAGTGCTAGCTTGAGGGAGAAAGGGAGAGATTTGATCTAGGATCAATGTGTTAAGTATCTATGCGCATATCATTATTATTTATTTTCATACGCGCTTTATTATGTGTTTAGAATGCATGTTTAAGGGTGTATGATGATGAGACTTAACAAAGATAATAATTGGTAGCCAATTTGCACGCGAAAAACCCTCATCAAATATCATCATGCGTTTTTCCTTCCATTGAGTGATTCCTACTCAAGATCCGAGACTGCATTAGGTTGTTGGCCAAAGTCAAGCCCTTTGTCCGTCAAAGATGTGTTTGAATCACGAGAGCTTTGTTCCATATCGGTGTCTTGTCCAAGTTGTGGTTTGTTGGCCAAAGTCAAGACCACTTCTTGTCACTCGACATTGATTACGAAGCTTTCCATGGTCAATGGGTCGCGCTTGACTAGAATCATTAAGTTTGTTGTGCCAAAGCAAGGCTTAATGGTTTAGAGGAAAAAGGTTAGGTAATACATTGGATGTATTGCATATATTAGATATATGTTTAGGATTTGGATATCCGCCTACTGGATCTAGGAATTAGATTGGATCCAATTGATCTTTGAATCTACCTAGTTAAATATCATACAATTTGTTGGCCAAAGTCAAGATTGTGTGTTATTTAACGGGATCCTAGCCCACTAGGAAACACGGTTTCCCGAGTACTCGACAGAGGTTAGAGGCTCGCCGAAAAATAGTGGGAGGCAAGAATTGAATTTGCAATATTCGTTCAATTACTCGCCATACGCGCTCAAACAAATATCACTCGTCAAATAATTAAAAGTATTAGTTGTACTAAATTTAATGTTGTTTTAATTTAAGCAGTTGGACTGTATTATATTTGATTATATAATTGGATTATAGTAATCAATATATTTGAATTAATTAATTTCAATTTACAGTTGATTTTATAATTGGATTATAGTAATCAATGTAATTGAGGTTAATTAATTTAAATTATATTTGATTGTATAGTTGGACTATAATAATCATTGTAATAAATAGTACCTGAAATAAATTGATTAAATAGTTGGACTATTGAAATCAAGGTAAAATTGAAAAAATTGAATATTTAAAATATAATCTTGGATTAAAATATTTTAAATGATTTAATTTTCAAATTGGGAATAAATTTCAGGATGGTCCTAGAAATAAATAATAAGTTACTTTATTTGATAAAATAACCTATTATGCCTAAGCCCGAGAATTAAGCAATAGTAGAGCATGATCTTTGGAAGTTTCATGTAATGATAACTTAAAGTGCTTAATCCGATATACTTGTCATAAATCTATGTTTAGATTTAAGAAGTATTAAAATTGCAACTATAATTCTTGGAGAGTTAATGACGAATCTCAAGGAGATAAAGTCAAACTTTGCAATTAGGCTAGTAGCGCAAGGCGCACTTTACTTCAATATTCTAGAAACCCAAGGCTTGGCCAAAGGCCTCTGAAATATTGGAAAGGGCAAAGGCAAAATCATTATAATCTTCTGGGAAGATAAAAGGACATATCCTAAAGTAACTGCCGTTTGGATATAGCTGACACGAAGGAATTAAAGAAAGGGCAAGGCTCTGACTTTAAGAATGTTTGTCAATATTATGTCTATTACTAGTATTAAAATTGGATTTTAAAATACTTAGTGTGGTACATAAAATATATGTATTGATGTTCAGAATCTGCTATGAGTAGGATACTGACCTCAAGCTGAGATAAATCTGCGAATCGGAAACGGGACGTAAGTCGCTGTTTCGACCGTAGATACCTAAGTTTAGGAACTACCCTTCGGGTGTGTGCCTATATTAGGAAACTGTTATAATGTAACTAGTTTGACTAGGAACATTATCTCTATATCAGTGTTTAATCCGTTGCGGATAAACCTTTATATTCTAGAACACTAAAGTGTTTCATTATATAAAGATGACATTGAGATAAACACATTAGATGTGAGTAACAGAATTTATATTTTGAATATAAATAAAATCTCGAACATATATAATGACAAATAATAGCTTATACTGATTTGATCAAATAAACTGTTTTTGTGGCATTATTGTCTGGGACACAATTAAATAAGAGTCGTATATCCACAATTTTGAAGAGTGGGTACTAGGACTGATTTGACTATTCAAATAAAGTCTACGAATCTAGATTAGTTATAGGTAAAGTATCTAAAACACTATTTATTTGGTAATAGTGAAAGTGCCACACCGATCTGTTAGCCCTATTCATAGTGAAGTAAGTGGGTCCATATCTAACTAGGCTAGAAATGGATATGAATATTTCGTGACCTAACGGATGTGGCATCACGTTATGGTTATGTGTTTCTTTTGAAGAACACAAATCGGAAACTTTTAGAGTTTTGACACGAAATAGACAGACAGATCGGCTAAAGTATTAAACCGTCACGGTAAGACCGTAATGGAAAAACACTTAAGCAATAAGTTTAACTTATACTTGAAAGAGTACAGTATTCTTTCAAATGAGGACTCCTCCCGGAACATATCAAATGACGGTGTGTCCGAACGGAGATACCGGATTTTGTTGGACATGATAAGGTTTATCATGAGTCGCTCTGAGCTACCATTTCCTTCAACGGATACGCATTAACAGTGCAAAACTTATTTAGAATAAGGTTCCATAAAAATCTGTTTGACAGAATTCATATTGGACATGAACGGGAAAGAAACAGGGTTTCACACTCCTGTAATTTGGGAATGCAAGACATACGTTTGGATGATACCAAACTAGAACCCAAATTGGATAAGTGCCAAATGTAGGTTATCCTAGGAAAAACCATAAGTATAGTACTTATACATCTCACTTGAGAACAATGAGATTGTTGCTCACCATGCGGTTTTCCTAAGAGAAATACCGATATGTAGTGGTAAGTGGGAGTATGGTATAACTCGATGAAAATTGGAGTGATACTGTTCAAGGCACGAAGTCCTTAATGGAACATAAATAGTTCATCAAGGATGAAACTGTACCATTAATCTTCGAATACACAAAAATCAGGTAGATCGGAGAGAATCAGAAAACAACCTGGGGTATGGGTTTCTGATCTCATCTCATAAAGATGTCTATCTTATTGAGAAATACCAACTGACTACGTTTGAGGTAGTGATACAAGGTATCGACTCCCTTTTATGGCAAAGTGCCATGAGTCCGAAATGGATTCCTGTTGGTCTCTATTATATGTCCCAAGGAAAGATTAAGCATATGAAATACAACAAATGAATATATATTTGTTAAACTTGAAGCATGGCGGAATCATACTTACAAAGCTTTTGTGATGAAGAAGATGATGCGAAATTCCTCCCTCTTGCAGTGAAGGTTTCGACCAAGGTGAGTGGGGAAGCTCCAAGCTTTCTTTGATCCTTCCAAGCTCAAGAATTAGTTTCCCATAACACCTTTGTATGATCCCTTGAAGGTGCTAGCCTTGTGTGTGAATTTATGTTCCAAACAAACACAATTTCTTCAAGTTTTTGCAACAAAAACAGAAAAGTGGAGAGGGCTGTGAAACTTCACAGTTTCGGTCCAGAGGAAAGAGAGGAGAATAATAGTTTTGATTTCAAAAATCAATTTATATTTATGCCATAATATTTATTAAATTAATAATAAACTTATGACACAAATCATGCAATGGCTTAGAGTGTCAAACACTCAATTCCATGCAAACCATGAGTGCATTGTACACTATCTCCATGCAATGCATCACAATTAAATAATGCATAATATGACATGTGTCATGTGGGCCCCACACGTTTCCAAATGAAAGTGGGCCCACGTGCACTCACGCGTTCGGGTTCGATATTTCCGAAATACCGAACTTACGTCGCGACATTAATTAAATCGAATTTAAATAAATAATTGCCCTAGCGAAATTATTATTTACGTCGCTAACGAATTAATTCTAAATTAACTCGTTTGCCCGAATTAAAATCTAATTTTAATTTCGCGTCGAAATCGAATTTCGATTATTATATCGAATATAATATTTTTACGATTAATTCCAAATTAATCGTTCTCTCTCTATGTATAGTACTTTATCCAAGATAAAGTCTCTCCGTAATTAATCCAAGATTAATCGAGTTTGAATCATGCGTCATTGGTGAATCTTCGGGAAGCGACCCAAGAGATCTCCGGATATGTTGGCAGTAAATACGGTCGTCGGATAATCCGAACACGTACGTACCTCGTACTACGTTTTTACCGATTCACAAGACAAGGTTGGCTTCTAGCAAAGCGCCATGCCTACCCAATTCTCCAGAAATATTCTTACTGGA
>SKCR01028467.1:0-19143 GCA_019454045.1 Zanthoxylum bungeanum
ATTTGGTCATTACCACCAGATTTTACAGTACCCAAAATACATATTATCTTGTAAAAAATTTATTCAATTAATTAATTTATATTCGGTCCGATATTTCATCGAACACTTGGTGTACAAAGTGCAAAAACTTCACAATTTATATAACATAGCACAACATCAACATTACTCATGCTATAACATTTCCCACACAAGAACCAACACATATCATCATCAAAAGTATAAAAATATAACCCCTAAAACAGCCCCTAAATTTGGCTATAGACTAGTAAAAGGCCATTTTTGAGTTTTCAACTCCAAATCACAACAAGCATATTTCAATCATCAACAAGTAAATGAACCATCTCCATTATTCATCAAGAACAATAAAAATTATATTCCCCTAGACATGGAGAATTCAGCCAGCCCCTACACAATTGAGGAAAATTGGGCATTTTCAAAATTTTAAGCTTAATCCATGTGTAAACCACCATGAAATGCATCAAAATGCTTACTAATCACTCTATTGAGGATAAAATACAAAGTTTGATTTCTAGGCTTATATATGGACGAATTAGGGCTTTCTAATTTCTTATTAAAAACTGAAATATAGAAGGGGAAATAAGAAAAAAAGCTTACATGGTATGAAATCAATCTTAAAATCATCATCTTTCTCTTGAGAATGACATGGATGAAGAAGAAAATGAAGAGCTCTAGAGTTATTTCATTCACGTTTTTTTCTTTGTCAAAATAAAGGGGATGATAAATAATGTGTTATTTATAAGAGAAGGCTGAATTTTAATAATAAAATTATGCTAAAATCAAAAAAATATGGAGATTTCTAGAACAGTCCACTGTGGATGCTGGTTTTCATCCGAGGTCCACAATCGGGAATTTGTAGTATGGGGCATTAGCGATCCTACAAAACAAAGGTAAAGTGAACAGCGAGGATACTGCCCACCGGTAAAGATGAGTGAGCAATAAACAAAATAAAGAGTAGAGCAAGGTTTGATATTACTTTGATCTCTTTTGGCTGCCGTGAGGGCGGAGGGTTAGTGTTTATAGGGTAAGAGGCTCTGAGAGCTTAAATTTGAGAGTTAAGACTTGAATGAGAATGCTTTGGGTTGCGTTGCTATTTATAGGTGGAGAAATATGATTTTATTAGTTGGCATAAGTCCCACAACGTGCTGAGCATTTGGTGAGAGGTTAGAGCATCTAGAAATATGCTTTGTATTAAGAAAATAAGGGCAACAGTTGGTATATAATAAGATGGGATTATCTTTAAGCTATTGTTTAATTATGGTTCAATAATGCAAAATTTTATGGGTTGGGTTACCATTTTTGGGCTTTGTTTGATATTGGGTTTAAAGTGGAAAGATGGTTTTGCCATTGGCCCAAATTTGGCCCATACAGTTTGTCTCATACTCTCTAAGGTAAGAAGTCTTTGACTGGGAGAGTATTTCTATGAATGTCGTATGAAACAAGATGCAAGAGTACCTGTCAAGAATGCATAGTTCTAAGCATTATCCTCTGTCGTTTGGGTCAATGGATGACCTAGTACAGCTTTGTTAGGGATATGCCCTATACCCAACTTGTGGATGGGCTATATGTACATGTATTTGTCATATTTTCATTAATTAATAAAATGGAAATCTTTATTATACATGTCTTACATAACTTATATGAATCATCAACACTGTAATAAAGCCATTGGAGTAATAAGACGATGGCTTCCACGCCTTATGAGAATCATTACTCTTAATGTTCCTAGTCATAGTTTTGTGAATAATCTGGGCGTTCACAAAGCGGAGAGACTAGCATAATGATATGATCCGCCCTTAGTGGGGAAACCGATCTCATAGGCTACTAGCGGAGATCCATCCGCTTGGTGTATCACATGGATGCATGAGTTGCTCGTGTCCATCGAACTGACCGTCGAAAGTTTTCATATGGAGTGTTTATCCCATGTGTCTGTGAGAACTTTCATGTATCGATTATATGACTAGTCCTTTGACTTGAGGTCTTTACAATCTTATGTATGGATCAAATAACTTTGACATTCTCCTTCCCCAATTCAAAAGATCCGGTCATAAGGGTATGATTGGGTCATTTGTTGAAACACATGAAGTTTGTAAAGATACAACAGAGAATCGCCACTCTCTCGGATAATATTTTCTTATAAGAGTAGTATTCCAGTTCGCGAGTTGATATGTGTGATCAGTGCTTGAGACTGTGGCCACATCGGAAGAATCATGTGAGATTCTTGGGTTAGCACGATTCATGACACTATCAACATCATACCTTTGACCATATGGGTAGACACTTTCCGTACCCTAGGTCAATAGGTGGGGATACAGTGAGGTGAGGGACCGTATCATATGTAAATCGCATACATAATGGGTATATATATCTTTCCTTCTCATTTGGGGGCCTTGGCATGTTGCTAGATGTCAACCTTGGTCATTGAAATCGAACGACCATCTGATCGGAGGATAATTTATGTTCGATTAAATTATCACGATTCATTTCATGTCCAACTTGAGGGGAACCCAAAAGGTCACACACAATAAAGTCGAAATCAATGGTTAACAGTGCACATACAAATATAACAACATATATGATTGCTGTAGGAATTGTTCATAAATGGTCAATGTGTTTAATTATTGAACAGATCATTTATGAGGTTCCATAGTGGCTTAGGGATTGGTGAATGAATAGGGGCACTTTGGGAATTGGAATTAAAAAAATTACTATTCATGTGAATAAAATTTTTTTGTTATTTGTTTTGAATTCCAATTCGGCCCAAACTCTTATTAGGGTTTTATAATCTCATTAAACCACTAAATTAAGATCCAATGGCTAAGATTAAATTAGCTTTTATCCCACATCGGATTCTTAATTAATTTTATTGTCTTTGGAGCACTATATAAACCCAAATAATTCTTCACAATTTTTTACACCAAAACCTTTCATATTTTGGTTTATATAAGTGAGCAACTCTAAAGTTTAAGAGTAAACCACTAATTTTGAGGATCCTTGAGTCTAATTGACTAGAGGAACCTCGAGTTAAAAGTTTTGAGGTATTTGTCTAGGCTAGCACCAAGGGCAAAATACCCGTGCACTCAAGGCGTAGTCTTGCCGTTGAGTTTTGGCTTTGGTGTGTGCATCTTTGGAGGCCACACACTTGGGGGCTCTTTGGAACGTGGAAGAGCTTGCTGAGCTCGAGAAAAGCTTGTAGATTGGAGGGAGGACTGGAGGAGTCTTCGGTTCAAGTAAGTTTTTTTCTTTCTTTATTTTAATTAGAGTTCTTATGATAGTTAGCATGTTTATGTTTATGTTCTTTGCATGTTTTATGAGTTTTATGCTTAGAATATATAGTAACATGCCTAGGCTTGTAGAATAATCAAAACAAATGGGTCTTGGGCAAAGGGAAAGCGGCATAATAATTTTGATTTTCTGCAGCGCACTCGCGGCCGCTTCCCAACAGTGGTATCAGAGCGTCATTTTCGTTTTGATTAGTTCTCTCTCATTTGAACTCGAAATCAGGTGTTTAAAAGCTCGTTGGAAAGCTAACACCATGAACGTAAGTTTAGGCACAAGTTTTGCATGATTTGGTTAAGATTTGAGTTGTGAAATTGCATTTAAAGTTCACGCGTCTGCAGAAAAATATGAATAGTAAATTTATTTGAAATAATATAAAATGCAATATCATAATTAAATATTAATCAAAGTTATTTAATGCCTAAAATAATTCCAACATATTAAAACTCATATGCTTGATGATTCTATGTATGATTAGAATTGGCCTGATATTTTAGGGTGCTATCATTAGCGAAGTAATTATTCCGTGATGAACTTAGAGATTTATTACCTTTAAGGCTAATAAATATAAATCACTTGTTTATAATAAAAGACATTATAAAAGATACAAGTGGGTTGGGACCAAGGGGTTAATAAAACTTTCCAAACTAAAGTTAATTTAACCAAAGGTATTACTAGAGTTAGATAATGATTTGGTGTCTTCCTTCACTCACTACCTTTTATAGCCAAAAGGAAAAGCTGTGAAGACATCTAGATAATCATTTACTCAAAGCTTACCTTAAAGCATATTTAAAGTGTTGACTAATTTGGAGGATCTATTGTTTATTCCTGTCACCAAGGCAATAAGAGCCTAAAAGGTAAGGGTATTTAAGAGAGTTCGCTCCACCCTCCCTCTGGGGAATTTTCAATGGAGGAATCCATTTGACAGTTATTCACTTAAACTTGCTAAAATCCTCAATAATAATTTAAGTCTAAAATTTGCCTCCCATTGTAAAGTATAGACCCAAATGGCTTAAAACGTATTGGTAGGACTAGGATTTACCAGACTGACCAATACCAATTTGTCCCTAAATCGTACTATTGACAATGGTTTGACTTTTCTGAGTCATAAGACGCAGCGACCCTTAGGCGTGGTCTTATAACTCAGTGGCAAAGATTGGGTGTCCACAAAGACTAGCATAAGCTATGGCATGTTTGATTGCCCAACCTAATGATCAAGGAATTGTGATTTATATCATAAATTGGTTGGGAACCTACCTAATTATCATATTTTATAACGACCGGCCCTAGTCGGAGTTATGAAATGATGATAATGGGATCCTTGCCCACAAGAAATCCATCATATTGGGGTTGATGCGATTTGCTTAAATTTTTTAAAATAATTGAGTGGGAGCAACTTCATAATATTAAAAGCCCGTGTTATTATGAAACATTAATGAAAAAAATATTCCTAATTTTAACATTTTCTCTTAACAGGTGGGCTAAAATATTTCACAAATATTCAAATGGCAAATAGAGTATCACTTCGTTCCATCCTTGAAGAGCATAAGCTCAAAGGGGACAACTACAATGACTGGTTAAGAAACCTTAAAATTATCTTACGACAAGAAAAGATTTTCTATGTTCTTGAAAGGCCATTTCCCTCTGAACCCGCAGAAGATGCTGACCAAGATACTTTTGATGCTTGGAAGAAACATGTCGATGATGATGAGCAAGCAGTTTGCATAATGCTTGGCTCGATATCGGACGAACTTCAGAAAGCTCACGAAGATATGGATGCTCAAACCATCATCTTTCACTTGAAAGAGTTGTATGCAACTTCTGTTCATACCGTGAGATTCCAAGTGTCATGTGTCTTATTCCAAACAAGGTATAAGGAATGATCTGTTCATGGACATATGCTTAAGATGATTGGCCACATTGAAAAATTGGCCAACCTCAGGTTCATCATGGATCATGAGATAGGTCACGATCTAATTCTTCAGTCCTTACCAAAAGAATTCTCTAAATTTATTATGCAGTTTCATCTGTCTGCTAAAGAAGTTACTTTAGCAAAATTGCACAATCTGATAAAGCAAGCAGAGAATGACTTGAAACTGGAGCTTGAAACCTCTGTCATGCTTACAGGTACGGACTTGAAGCCACGAGGCCCAAAGAAAAATAAGGGCAAGGCCAAGGCTCCAGATCACCAAAAGCCCAATGGTAAGGTGGAGAAGAAAAAGGGAAAAGGGAAATGTTTCTTTAGTGGAAAAAAGGGTCATTGGAAGAAAGACTACAGATCCTTGAAAGTCAAGGAAGCTAGGGAAGCCCAAGAGGCTAAGAAGCCCAATGCTTCAGGTATGTTGTATATGATTGAACTATATTCTCAAAACTCTGAACCTTCTACTTGGGTACTTGACACCGGTTGTGGGACTCACTTGTTTAACAATGTGCAGGGCCTGAGAAACAGTAGGAGACTTCGTCATGGGGAGGTTGACTTACGCATGGGTATTGGAGCAAAACTGGCTGCATTGTGCGTGGGGACTTATTCATTAGTTTTACCGAATGGTTTAGTTTTAGACTTAGAATATTATGTTTATGTACCTTCTCTAGTAAAAGAACATCATTTCAATTTCTTCTTTATGTAATAAAGGCTTTTCATGCCTAATAAGTTGTAATGAATGTTCTTTATTTCAATGAATAAAATATGGAGATGGTATTTTGAATAATGGTATCTATGTCTTACAAACTAACAAAGAATGTTCAACCTCTAATATATACAACGTTAACTCGAATAATCTCAATGAATCACTTATATGGCACAGTCGCTTAGGTCATATCAATGAAACAAGATTAACTAAGCTACATAAGGATGGGTATTTCAAACCCTTCAAATATAAACCTTATGGAACTTGTGAGTCTTGTTTACTTGGTAAAATGACCAAATTACCCTTCAAAGGTAAATGACAGCGTGCAGCGGAGACATTAGAACTCATACACTCTGATGTATGCGGACCAATGTCAGTCACAGCTAGAGGTGGATTCTCCTACTTCATTACCTTTATCGATGATCATTTGCAATATGGGTATGTGTACCTTATGCGGTATAAATTTGAAGCCTTTGAGAAATTCAAAGGCTTCAAGGCTGAAGTAGAAAACCAGCTTAATAAAAGTATTAAGTCACTAAGGTCTGACCGAGGTGGTGAATACTTAAGCAACGAATTTCAAGATTACTTGAGAGAAAATGGAATTGTTTCCCAATGGACTCCTCCGGGAAATCCACAGCATAATGGGGTCTCCAAAAAGAGAAATCGGACATTATTAGATATGGTCTGATCAATGATGCCAGGCACGGATCTACCTCTTTCATTTTGGGGTCTTGCTTTAGAAACTGCAACACTACTACTAAACCAAGTTCCTTCCAAGACTGTTAGTCAAACACCATATGAGTTATGGTCTGGGAAACGTCCTAGTCTTAGTTATCTAAGAATTTGGGGATGTGACGCATATGTCAAGCTCACATAAACTAACAAATTGGATGATACGGCAATTAAATGTAAGTTTGTAAGATATGCCTTGAACTCAAGAGCATACGTGTTCGACGTCCCAAATGAACAAATAACATTTGTCTCACGAAATGCTAAATTTCTAGAGAATGAATTCATTCTCAAGAAATATAGTGGAGAGTATAATTGACCTCGATGAGGTACGAGAAGAAAAAACTAACATAGAACTAAACCCCAGGCCCTCAAAAGGGCAGCGACAGAACAACCACAAGGTTATGAACTCAGAATGACTAGTAGGGAAAGACATGAGCCTGAAAGATATGGTTTCCATATTGATGAGGAAACATGATCAGGTCATTGATAATGATGATCCCACCAGTTATGACGAAGCAATGCGTGACATTGATTCAGTCAAGTGGCTTGAGGCCATGAAATCCAAAATAGACTCTATGTATCAGAATCAAGTCTGGGACTTGGTAGATGCACCTGAAGGGATAAAACCCATAGGCTGTAAGTGGATTTACAAGCGTAAAACTGATGCAGAACGCAACATCCAAACCTATAAGGCTAGGTTGGTGGCGAAAGGTTATAGACAAAGAGTCTTTGAGCACTATATAAACCCAAAGAATTCTTCATAAAATTTTTACACCAAAACCTTTCATGTCTTGGGTTTATATAAGTCAGCAAACTCTAAAGTTTAAGAGTAAGCCACTGATTTTGAGGATCCTTAAGTCTAATTGACTAGAGGAACCTCGAGTTAAAAGTTTTGAGGTATTTGCCTAGGCTAGCACCAATGGCAAAATACATGTGCACTCAAAGCATAGTCTTGCCGTTGAGTTTTGGCTTTGGTGTGTGCATCTTTGGAGGCCACACACTTGGGTGGCTCTTTGGAACGTGGAAGAGCTTGCTGAGTTCGAGAAAAACTTGTAGATTGGAGGGAGGACTGGAGGAGTCTTCGGTTCAAGTAAGTTTTTTTTTTCTTTATTTTAATTAGAGTTCTTATGATAGTTAGCATGTTTAGGTTTATGTTCTTTGCATGTTTTTATGAATTTTATGCTTAGAATATGTAGTAACATGCCTAGGCTTGTAGAATAATAAAAACAAATGGGTCTTGGGCAAAGGGAAATAGGCATAATAATTTTGATTTTCCGATGCGCACTCGTGGCCACTTCCTAACAAGCTTTTTATACGTTTGGACAGAAAAGCCGTGGAATTTTTTAAAGTTTTGTCTAGTCAAAATGCAGTCTATGTTATGTGCTTGACTAGATATGAGTCTATAGGGGTGTCTCCGATCGACTGAACCATATGAAGGTTCATGGTATCATCCATAAGACATTTGTCGTCTGGATTGAGAGTAGTCCAGGTCTTCTACTTGACTCGACATGAGTCTATGGGGGATGTCCCCGGTCGACTGAACCAGATGAAGGTTCAGAGTATTATCCATATGACATGGGTCATCTGGACTGAGTAATCCATGTCTTTACCTTGACTCGACTTGAGTATTTGGGGATGTCCCCGATCGACTGAACCAGATGAAGGTTTAGGATATTATCCATACGACATGTGTCATCTGAACTGAGTAGTCCAGGTCTTCAACTGGACTCGAGATGAGTCTATGGGGGATGTCTCCAGTCGATTGAACCAGATGAAGGTTCAGGGTATTATCCATACGATATTTGTCGTCTGGATCGAGAGTAGTCCAGGTCTTCTACTTGACTCGACATGAGTCTATGGGGGATGTCCCCGGTCGACTGAACCAGATGAATGTTCATAGTATTATCCATACAACATTTGTCATCTGGACTGAGTAATCCAGGTCTTCACATTGACTCGACATGAGTCTTTGAGGGATGTCCCCGGTCGACTGAACCAGATGAAGGTTCAGGATATTATCCATAAGGCATGTGTCATCTGGACTGAGTAGTCCAGGTCTTCAACTTGACTCGACATGAGTCTATGGGGGATGTCGCCAGTCGACAGAACCGGATGAAGATTCAGGGTATCATCCATACAATATTTGTCGTTTGGACTGAGAGTAGTCCAGGTCTTCAACTTGACTCGACATGAGTCTATAGGGGATGTCCCCGGTTAACTGAACCAGATGAAGGTTCAGGATAATATTCATACGACATGTGTCATCTGGACTAAGTAGTTCGGGTCTTCACCTTGACTCAACTTGAGTCTATGGGGGATGTCCTCGATCGACTGAACCATATGAATGTTCAAGATATTATCTATACGACATGTGTCATCTAGACTGAGTAGTCCAGGTCTTCAACTTGACTCAACATGAGTCTATAGGGGATGTACCTGGTTGACTGAACCAGATAAAGGTTCAGAGTATCATCCATACTACATTTGTCATCTGGACTGAGTATTCCAGGTCTTCAACTTGACTCGACATGAGTCTATGGGGGATGTCCCCGGTCGACTGAACCAGATGAAGGTTATCATATGTGTAGCGTCGTATTACTACACTTGTGTAATGTTGAGACATCAATTGCATTATGTCGTATGAGACAAATGACAATTTTTCATACGTGTAGTGTCGAGTGGAATCTATTTGTCATAAGATAACAAACGTTATCGTGTCGAATGGAATCTTTCCAAGTGCCAAGTCTTCATTTGACATCATGTCATATGAATCTATATTCTGCTAAGCCTACACACGATGTCGTGTCGAGTGGCATCATCCCTTGTAAAATGTCTTCACGTGAGGTCGTGTCGAGTGACACCATCCCTTGTGCCATGCCTTCACATGATGTCGTGTCGAGTGACACCATCCCTTGTAATAAGTCTTCTCGTGAGGTCATGTCGAGTGGCACCATCCCTTGTGCCAAGCCTTCACATGATGTCGTATCGAGTGACACCATCCTTTGTAATAAGTCTTCACGTGAGGCATCTTCAACCATAGCTTCCCTCAGTCAACATTATTGACAGATTTCCCACTCGCATGATGGGCCTTGATTGCTTCTAGATTTTTCTTCAGTCATTTAATGTAACTCTGGCGTAAGTTACGAGGCATTTTTTATGGGAATTCGAGGCGCCAAGAATGATGGTATATGGAGAAATTTGAGTGCTCTTTTGCCTTATTCGAAAAAACTCACTTCAGTCGTCAAGTTGGGAGAAGTCTCAAGCCTTCAAGGTATTCTTCAAAAATCAATCTCATGTTCTTCAATATCTTTAAATATTCATAGTGTAGACTCAAGTTGTTCTTAGCGAAATAGACAGTTTGATCCTTAGAATCGTAGAGTTATTGTCGAAATTATGTTTGAGGATTGGTGTAGAGCTTGATCTTTAGGGATATATTTTTATGAAATTTTATGTTTGTATACTTGTCGTTTAAAGAATGTCGAGTGAAGAATCTCTAGGTAGCATAGGTGTTCAAATTGATAGATATTTTGAACCATCTTCTAGTGAGTCGAGTGTGGAAGAAACATATAGGGATTGGTCGCATGAGGACCTTATCGAGGTTGGATTAATAACGATAGCGGAGTTTCCCCATGGGGTTCCTACTGACGTTGTACCACTCAGGACATTAACAGCGGTTGGAGAGTCGAGTGGGATTGCCAGCACTAGTGAACAAACAAATTTGTTAACAAAAAATCATGCCAGTCGAGTGACAGAGAAATCACTGAGGGAAATCAAGTGCAAATACAGGTTTCCAAATTCATTAGAACTAAGATTACCCTTGTCGACTAAAAGAATATATTACAAAGTCCTTGGGTGGATTGGTTTCTATGAACGTCCTTTTGCATATGGGTTTAGAGTTCCTATATCGAGGTTAGTTTAGGAGGTTTTGAACCACTTTCAGATCACTCCTTCTCAATTGATGCCAAACACTTGGAGGATTTTATTGTCGATTGAGTGTATGGATTTTGCATTATGAGTGTTCTTTGAAGTAAATGATGTACTATTCTCATACTACCTAAAGGAGCATCTGACTCAAAAGGGTAGATACACTTTGTTTCTTTGCCAAAAGAAGAAACACTTAGTGACTAGGCCCAACAAATGATAGAGGGAACTGGCAATCTTATTATTTCTTTATGAGGAGTGAGAGTGTCTTTGGGTCGGCTGGAGCTGGTCGAATCCCAGAATTTTGGAGTTTGTCAAGTAAGTATTACATCTTCATCGTGAATTCTCTTTGAATACATTTGGGTAGTGGGACTAATAACTTATTTCTTGTTGTTACAGGCCCTCGATGAAATAGGTTGTTTGAGACAACAAGTCGAACCGTCTCCAACACTAAAGCTATCCTAGCTTTACATGCTGAAGATAGAGACTAGAGAATCATCTTGGTAGAGAAAGGGTTGGGGGCGACTCTATTGTGGAAGGAGATTCCCAATCGAGAACGTACCTCTTTGGCCCTTTGTAAATACGTTTTGGCTGTGATATACTCTAGTTGGTCGAGTTGAGAGATATACAGAGAGATAACATTTTTAAAGCCTTTAACTCCTGAAGAATTTTTATGCGCAGAAGATATAATGTCAGGACCTTTTAAAGCATCCTCAATTAATGAAATAAAGAGCCGAATGAGAGCCGAGGGGAAGGAACCCGAAGTTGAAAAGGTTGAGGCTCCCAAATTAAAAGAATTTGTTTCGAATGAGGCTCTAATTGCAAATGGCCAGTCGACTGAGATGACTGTGGTTGGGAAGAAAATGAAAGTTGTTGCTGAGGTGGAGGAAGACTTAGAGAATTCATAGTAAGGATTCCTCATGGGTCGACTACAATTTTGAATCCTTCCAGCCTTAACAAATTTATCAAAGGGATTCTTCTAGAAGAAGATGAAATAGGCTGACAGAGATTAGCCCAGTTGACGCAATGAAGAAAGTAGCAGCCTTGAGTTATCAAGTATGTATACTCAAGACCTATACTTTTAGTATTTCTTTTATTCTTGGTCAAGTGAAAGCTAACTTAGATTATTTCAGATAATGGAATGCAGCTTGTTCGTGCAGAAATATGCTGAGTCGAGTCAGAGGAGGATAAGGGAATTGGAAAAATCCCTTAGTGCAGTAGGAAGGGAAGCGGCTGAACTGAAGTACGAATTAGATGCTTCTGAGAGAAAGGGAAAAGGTAGTGGAGAAAGAGTTGGAAGAAACCAAGGCTATACTTAAAGTGGAGAGAGAAGTATCTAAAGTCACACTCGAAGCTTACAAGCAAGGCTTTAATAATGTGAAGAAAGAGAATGAGCATCTACTCGAGCAGCTTGAAGGGATTGCTTTCGAATCCATGATGAAAGAATGAAACAATTTGATGAAGGATTTTCTTGAAGGAAAAGTTACTACATGGAATCCCAAGAAATGGATTCGAGAGTACGACAGGCTAGTGGCTAGACTCTCTTCGTCGAGTGGGGTTGGTGAAGAAGAAAAGATAGAGGAAGTTGAGTCAAAGGAAGTTGGGGACAAGGAAGCTGTTGTGCCTGAAGTTGAGATGGCAGTAATCGAAGGTCGGATGAAGGGAGGTGAAGACGTTGGTCAAACCGAAATCGACCTTGCTCTCAAAGAAGAAGATGTTCTCGCTGGTGCTCGCAAAGCTGGTGAAGATCAACCGACCGAGACTCTAGAAGTTTTATAATGTAGCTAGCTTAATGTTTTTTCCATTTTGTATTAAACATTTTTTGTCGAATGGAAAGTAAATTTAATTTTAGTCTTTTAATGCATTTTGTTTTTACGTCAAATGGCTTTTTCAAGTTACAAATAACATATCATTTATTTATCAATCGAAACATAATTAAGCATGCACGCGTTACCAGTAGAATCATTTAAGATGAATTGCATTCCAAATGTTGTGGATGAGTGTCCCTTCTATCGTTTGCAATTTGTAGGCTCATTGTCCAACGACCTTTGTAATGAGGTATGGACCTTCCCAGTTTGGTCCCAGTTTACCATCTCCAACTTCCTTGGTGTTTTGGAAAACTCTGAACCCAATCTCCTTCCCTAAAGGTTATGCTTCTAACACTTTTGTTGAAGTATTTGGCCATTCTTTGCTGATGGGCCGCTAGTCGTATGGATGCCCGGTTCCTCAATTCATCAATTGTATCAAGATTATGATTCATAAGTTGTCAATTCGAATTCTCATTGAGCCATTGGTAGCATGGGGATGTGATACTTTCCTCTGTTAGTCTTACGTATCGTCGCCCCCCTAAATTTCTAACTAGTGTCGTGGGTTGTTACGTATCACCGTCCCTCATGTTAATGAAACTGGAATCTAGGGGCGTTACATATCGTTGTCCTTCTGATCCCGAATTTGTATCTAAACTGGGATATTTAGGAGAGTTATGTATCATCGTTCCCCTAGCCCTGAATCTGTATCTTTCATGCGCACAGGCTTACTGAACCCGTCAATTCTAGTATATCCGTCAATTCCAAAAATACTCTGAGATTGGGTTTGACCCAATCTTTATCAAAATCATCAAAATCCTTTGAAACATCAAAAATATTTAAAACATCTCAAATCATTAAAATTATCTCAAACTATCGAAATTGTATTAAAGTTGTCAAAACCATTTCAAAAATATCAAATTATCTCAAAATCGTAGTACAGAAAATGAGGCTAAAACATTACAAATGTGTCACTCAAAGCTTATCCCAAGTATCATCAATAAAATCATAAAATCATAAGTGAAATAATATTCAAAATACATATGGTCTTTTCCAACAACATTCTCATTACGCAGACATTATTGCATTAGAACAACCCATATTTATCACTTGTATTACGTAAAAAAAAAAAAAAAAAAAAAAAAAAAAAAAAAACATGTTGTTGATGGTGTTCTCAGGCACTACGGCATTTAAGACAGCAAGACAAGGACGAAAGGGTAAATTTCTTTCCCTGGTTGACATCATGAAGAAGACCGACCACATCATGAAGAGACCGACCTCATTATGAAAGGACCGACCACTTTGGTTCAGTTGACCGAGCATTATAGAGGTCGGCAAGGACATTCTCAGCATAAAAGGATCACCATGGCCGACCTCATGCATACCGACCAGATAGCAAGGCGTGTTCAGGAAGGAAGAGCACCCTATTCTTCGGATAATGAGACAAAATTATCCTACTATCACGGGAAAATTGATGAAATCAGTATCTTGATAGGACAAAAGGAGAAAAGGTAGTTTGAAATGAGGAAACCTTGTAAGAAAAGGAGATTGGCTCAACTAGGAAGCCTTGTAGGAGAAGGAGTCTAAATTCTGTTATTATAAATAGGAGGGGAGAGCATGTGTAAAAGGGATCTGAAAATCATCACGAGAGTGAGAGATTAGAGTCATAAAGTTCCGATTTGTAAGAACAAAGGAGAGGCCTGAGAGTGTTATTTGAGTAAAAAAAGAGTACCACCATGTCTTGTCCGTGGACGTAGGTCGGATCTCAAAGTCCACCGAACCACATTAAATCACCTTGTCTGATTGGCGTATTTCTTTGTTTTCCGCTAAGTTTGCTTTTGGTTTTCCCGCCATAACCAAACAAATTCACAGTTGAAGGAGGGTTCCCTCGGAGGTGATATTCCCGTATTACCCTGAGACCAAAATCCACCGTCAACAGTTGGCGCCGTCTGTGGGGAACTTCAACAAAAAGCAGTTCACGTGATAAGACAAATGGCGGAAGACGGAAATCCCCAATCAGGAGGTCCGGCAATGGACTGGATGAAAAAGATGGAGGATAGCATGAGGTCTATGATGGATCGACTAGAAAGAATGGAAGGAGCAACAACGAGGAACCTGAAACCGGGGCCGACCAGAAGAGGAAAGAGAGGGAAAAAGGAAAAAGAGT
Organism: Zanthoxylum bungeanum; assembly: GCA_019454045.1. Lineage (NCBI taxonomy): Eukaryota > Viridiplantae > Streptophyta > Magnoliopsida > Sapindales > Rutaceae > Zanthoxylum > Zanthoxylum bungeanum. The sequence goes on from SKCR01028467.1 coordinate 14,550, forward strand.
AGTAGATATAAGCGAAGACGAGAGACCCAGAAAGAGAGGCCCTTATGGGATAAGATCTGAAGTGGTAGGAAGAGAGCCACGGTCCGAAGACACATGGGAAGAGGAGGAACAATCACCCCACCCCTCCTCCGACAGTTTTTTCAACTCCGAGAGGAGGAATAGAGAATACAACGAAGACGTACAGGAGACCTCCGAGCTCAAGGAACGCCACGCCCGGAACGACAGAGAAGAACAGAAGGACACAGAAGGCGACACGAGGGCACAGCCAGTGAAAATAAAATCTTGGTTGAAAAAAGAGATGACCAGATGGGAAGAAAGCCTCAAGATCGGCGCGGGGAGACACCCGAGGCGGCGATGAAGAGGGGTCTCCCCTTACAGTAGAAATAAAAACAGCCACAGTTCCCGAAGAGATTTAACATGCCGACCGTGGCACCATACAAAGGCCACTCCGACCCAAATCCCACATTGAGAATTTTGTCCTCCTGATGGAAGTACAGGGGGGTAACGGGCGACGCCGTATGCAAAGTATTCCCTTAACTTTAGGTGGACCTGCCATCCTATGGTATAGAAGTCTGGCCCCGGGGAGCATCCAGAGCTTCTCCCAGCTTAAGAAATCATTTATCCGACACTTCAAAGGAGCCTGCACCCCTAAAAAGACAATAGGAGAACTAAGGCTCATAAAACAGGGAGATGACGAAACACTAAAAAACTTCATTGAGAGGTACCACAACACCGTGCTCGAGGTCGGAGGATACGAATCCCAAGAGGCCCTGGAAAGTCTGAAAGGGGCCCTAAGGGGTCGGGAAACTCTGGACCCACCTGAGAATCCATGAGACACCAGACTACGCTACCGCACTGGAGATAGCCAGGAAGTACGTCCTGCTCGAAAGCGAAGAAAAAGTATCCCGGAGGGGGACAACCACCAGAGAAAGGTGTGATAAGGAGGGAAGACCACCGGCGACCGAGAGAGAGAATTCCGGAAATTCAATCCAAGACCCAAAGAATTCAAGCCAATGGCACAGAAGGATCAAAGGAAAGGCCCACAACTCAGGTAAACCACGTGGGTTCGAGAGGAGGCATATATCCCTTTGAGCAAGCCGCCAGGGAGAAATCATCATGGAAATACGGGAGAAAGGCCTCTTAATAGAACCGACCTCAGGAGGTTTCCCCCAGACAGGAAAAACAAAAGGTCCTACTGCCTACACCACAATCTAAAAGGGCACACAACCGATGAGTGCAAGGATCTGCGGGAACAAATGGAGGACCTGGCCCGGAACGGGTACCTGAACAATTACATCAACCACGAAATCATGGCCGCCAGACAAGGGCAAAAGGAATCGAGGGTAAACGTCATCGCGGAGGAGGATGGGGGCAAAAGCTGGCGGGGACTCTCCGGTCAAGAAAGAACGAAGCCGCAAGAGCAGGGGAACAGAGGTGCTGAAAACAGAAAAAATCCCAAACCCCAAGGAAATCGGTCAACACCCTTATGTTCACCGATGAAGACGCTCAGGGGGTAAGTTTCCCCCACGATGACGCACTGATAATCAAAGCAATGATCGGCGGCACAGAAGTGGACCGAATCCTGGTGGAGCCGGGAGCGAGCGCAGTAGAGAATAAAGTAAAACGCAAAGACTTGGAGGGGAGCCTAGGGGAGAGATAAACAAAGCCTTAGAACCAAAGACAGCCCCCCTGTACGGGATTGGGGTTCACGGTCATCCCCCTGGAAAAAATTCAGTTAGCAATGACGATCGGGGCTGCCCCCAAAACCCGAAACGTTCATATAAACTTCACCGTAGTAGACTGCATGAGCAGTTATCAAGTCATTGTCGGCCGCCCTTTCATGATGAAAACCAAGGCCGCAATGTCCTGTCATTACTTGAAATTAAAGTTCCCCACACAGGGAAGGGATCGGAATCGTATGCGGAAGCCAGAAAAAAGCCCGCAGCTGTTTTGCCACTTTCTCGCGAGAAACCCTCTGCGTTAGAAAAAGGCACCAAGAAGAGAGAGAGACAGAGACGAGGATGACGAGAATACAAGGAAAGACCCTGCTCCTCGGCCCGATAAAACTGCACGGCTCGGATCAGCCGAAGAGTTGGAAGAAGTAAAACTGTTCGGGCCAGAGAAGAAGAACATAAAAATAGGAGGAAGTCTAGACAAGGCCCTAAGAAAAAACTTGTTGGAATGTCTACAGGAGTACCCCGACGTTTTGCATGGGGACACAATGACATGCCCGGGATCGACCCTAAATTCATAAGCCATCGCTTAGCAGTGAACCCATTACATAAGCCAGTTAAACAGAAGAGGAGAATATTCAACCAGGAGCGGTGCGGAACAATAGCAACCGAGGTGGAAAAGTTGCTGAAAGCCGGTTTCATCCGGGAAGTAAAATACCCAGAATGGGTGTCCAACGTGGTACTGGTGAAAAAGTCTAACGGAAAGTGGAGAATGTGCATAGATTTCACCGACCTCAACAAAGCATGTCCAAAAGACAGCTTTCCCCTCCCAAATATAGACCAACTGGTAGATACAACAGCCTGCCAAGGGCTGCTAAGCTTCATGGACGCCTTCTCAGGATACAATCAAGTCAGGATGCACCCTGCAGATGAGGAGAGAAGACCACCTTTATTACTGACCAAGGGCTATACTGCTATAAAGTAATGCCTTTCGAATTGAAAAATGCAGGGGCGACTTTCCAGAGACTGTGAACAAAGTCTTCAAACCGCTCATCGGCACGACCATGCTGGTATATGTCGACGACATGAAACAATGTCCGAGGAACCAAGAGACCATGTAGCCGACCTGAAGAAAACTTTCGAACTCCTGAGGAAACACAGTTTAAAGCTCAATCCAGAGAAGTGTGCATTCGGGGTAGCCTCGGGAAAGTTCCTGGGCTACATGGTAAGTTCACGAGGCATTGAAGCAAACCCGCAAAAGATACAGGCCGTGCTAGACCTGAAGTCTCCCCGGATAGTTAAGGAAGTGCAAAGCCTTACAGGAAGAATCGCCGCACTCAACCGGTTCATCTCACGAGCAACCGACAAGTGCCATCTTTTCTTCAAAGTCATCAAGAAAGCTCAAAAAGGGGTCGACTGGACACACGAGTGCGAAGAAGCCTTCCAGCACCTAAAACAATACCTGGCACAGCCCCCTCTCCTAGCCAACCCCTCCCAGGGGGACATTGTATCTATACCTGGCCGTCTCGAAGCACGCAGTAAGCTCGTCACTGGTACAAGAGACCGACCACGTCCAGAAACCAGTTTACTACGTCAGTAAAGCCCTGCTGGACGCAGAAACTCGATACCCCATACACGAACTCGTCGCCCTATCCCTGGTCACCACAGCTCGGAAGTTACGACCCTACTTTCAAGCCATCCGATCAAAGTATACACGGATTTTCCCCTGAGACAAATCTGCAGAAACCACCAGAGGCCTCAGGGAGGCTGATGAAGTGGTCAGTGGAAATAAGCGAGCACGACATCTCCTACCTCCCAAGAACAGCAATAAAAGGCAGGCCTTAGCAGACTTCATAGCAGAGCTCACAGAACCGCAGGTCTTAGCCGTAGAAGAAGACAGGTGGGAAATGTCTGTAGACGGGTCCGCAAGCTCGCACGGCTACGGAGCAGGGGTTAGCACTAAAAAGTGAAAAGGGGAGAAGAAATACTGCTCGCCCTCAAATTCGCCTTCAAAACTACAAACAATGAAGCAGAGTACGAGGCGATACTGGACGGACTAAGGCTGTGTACGGTAGTAGGAGTCCGAAATGTAGTGATCATGAGTGATTCACAGCTAGCAATACAACAGCTGAAATGAGACTTTCAAGCCAGAGAACCAGCCATGGTAGCTTACTTAGCCGAAGTAAAAAGTGGGTGGAGAGAGTGGGAAGCGTACTCTTCAAACAGGTCGGACGAGAAGACAACTGCGAAGCAGATTCCCTGGCCAGGCTCTTGCCTCTTCAATGAAGACAGAAAACCCCAGGGTAATCCCTCTTATATACCTCCAAGAAAGAAGCATAGGGGAGACAGAGGTGGATGTACTAGAAGAAGAAGACAAAGATTCATGGATGCAACCGATCAGGAGGGTACCTGGAAACAAGAAGAAACCCCAAAAGATAAAAAGGAGGCCAGGAAGCTGAAGTTCAAGAGCACCAAGTTTTCCCTAATTGGGGGAGTACTCTACCGGAGAGGATACACCGTACCCCTCCTAAGATGCTTAGCACCAGAAGAAGCAGACTACGTGCTCAGGGGAGATTCACGCAGGCAATGCTGCGGAAGCCACGCCGGGGGAAGATCAATCGCCTTCAAAGCCTTGAGGCAAGGATTTTACTGGCCAACCATGCACGAGGATGGCGTGAAGATAGCACGGAAATGCGAGGGATGCCAAAAGAATGCCAACCTCCACCATCAGCCGGAGAACAGCTGACCACTATATCCAGCCCCTGGCCCTTCGCACAGTGGGGGCTAGACAATTATAGGGCCGATGCCGAAAGGACGAGGTCAGGCGAAATATGCAATCGTGGCCATAGACTACTTTACCAAAGGGTAGAAGCAGAACCATTGTCCACCATCTCGGAAAAGAAAGCCACGGAGTTCCTAAA
>SKCR01028468.1:0-19053 GCA_019454045.1 Zanthoxylum bungeanum
CCAATTACATTTGTTGGGTAATTGAAGCACGAGTCCAATGGCAGGTGAGTCTTCAGACTCTTTTATTTCACATCTGCCTGGTTTGGAAGAATGAAGCACCTATGCAAAGAAACGAAGAGCTAAGCAAATGGGTGTTGTTACAAATGTGCACGTTGGAATTGCAATACTCGTTGTCGTTCTTTAGAATGGTGTCTAATAATCGCGAAGACAAAATTAAATTCATTAGGGATGGCTTGAGTAAGGAGTCTTTAGATGATATATCTTCGACTCTTGAGACGCATCCCAGTGGATATGTTCACATAGCCTTTCGCATATTACATACACAATTCAAAAGAAAGACAACAGTTAAGTCTGGGAATCTGACTCAAAAAGACCATGTTGCCAATTTATAAGAAAATGGATGGGAAACTTGTCCTTGACGCATAGACGTTATCAAGCTCTAATTCTTGTACATATTATATCTTTGTCTTTTCCTAATAATTTTGATTTGTTTTGTTGTTTCTTTTATTTTCTCCGACATGATCCAGACCTTTTTGACCAATCACGATCTATTTTACTATTTTGTTACTAATGTCCTTTGGAAGATACTTGTGCTATTTTTACTCACCTTTTCAGGTACTATAAATTCAGCTCGTCAATGCACTTTTGAAGGCATCCTGATTTGAGAAAGAAATACATAAAAACATGGAAGCCAGTTCAAGAAGACGAGTTGAAAATATTTGTGTGTTTTGCGCGTAGTAGTGTTGGTACTAAACCACAATACATAGAAGCAGCACAGGAATTGGGTCGAGTCTTAGCTGCAAGGAAATGCACTTAATATATGGCGGAGGCAATCTTGGACTTATGGGGATCGTTTCAAAAGCCGTACAGGAAGGAGGTAGTAACGTTTTAGGAATCATCCCAAAAACCCTTGGTAGAGGCAAATCTTATTGGATCATCAAACGGAGAGGAACTGATGGTGCCAGGTATGTCTGAACGACTGGTAGAAATGATTAACCGTGCTGATGCTTTTATTGCTTTGCCAGGTGGCTTGGGCACATTGGAGGAAATTTTTATAGTACTATCTTGGGCGAACCTGAACATACACCAGAAACCAATTGGGCTGTTTAACGTTGATGGATTTTATGATTTTCTTTGTGTGTTTCTTGATGATGCCCGGAGAAATGGGTTCATATCAAAACCTTTAAAAGAACTCCTCTTTACTGCCAGAACTGCTCCGGATCTAATAGACCAACTCTTAGCCTATGAAACACAAATTGACCATGTCCTTTCAAAGATAAATTGGTCCGAGGAGGAGATCGTGGTAAGAGGCGTCGTGTTAATCTGGATCTTAACCTTTAATCTCTTGTAGAATTTCAGCTAACTAGGTATTATCTTCTAAACTCTTCTACTACTGTTTAAGACATTGGGGACAATGTCTCATTTAGGTTTGGGGGAGAGAATTAGTTGATTAGTACCTTGTTTTTTTAGTTGTGTGTTGTTTCTATTTTTAGTTCCAAAATTTTTCGAAAAATACAAAAAAATTGAAAAATTTTCAAAAATTACAAAAAATATTTTGTGTTTTGGTTTTTTATTTTGACTAAAAAGGTGAAATTGGTAAGAGATAGCTGAGTAAGGAGTTTCCACTCCTGAGACGTATCTCAAACCTAATTCGAAACAAGTTAATTTTTGTTTATTTCCTTTTGAATTATTTAATTTGTAAATTCTCCATAAAATGGACTAAAATGAATCTTTATATGCTCAGTTGACAGATATTATCAACATACATGGTAACATACGGACATGAGCTAAAATTGAAAAGTTTGTAATATTCAGTGCTCTAGTTTAATTGGAGGAAGCATCTCAACAAGCAATGGAGTAAAAAAAAAAAAAAAAAAAAACGTCCGAGATCCGAGTTATTAAGTCTGTAAGGGTGTTTTGACACCTAGTGCCCTAAAACCAACTGGTTTGGGAGTCATTGGCCCAAAGCTCGCTACATGGATCAAAGATCCTGCAAAAATATATATATCTGAAGTCTGAGTAATTAAGTCCGTAGGGGTGTCTTAACACCTGGTGCCCTAAAGCCACTGGTTTGGGAGCCACCGACCCAACACTCGCTACATAGATGGAAGATATTGTATATAAATAAAAATAGAAAAAAAAAATCAAGAAAAAATCAGAAAAATGAGAAAAATTATTCCATGGTACCAAAAGGTGTTAAATCTGATAGAACTTTAGGACAAATAATTACTCTCTTATCAACTGCACTTATGACTGTTGTGGGCAAAAATGAGTTGTTTAATTTTTTTTGGCTGTGTATATGAAGAATGGTAAAAATAATCGGAGAATTTACTTATTCTGTAATTTAGAATGAAACAAAACAACTATTGACTTGGAGTAGAAGTTTCACCTGATTAGTCACTAACTTCTTTATTCTATTTTCTCTTGTCTTTTTGCTTTTGTGTGCATTAGTTTTATTATCTTTTTACTTTTGTAAAACGTTTGTGGGTATCGTTGCTGTAAGCCCTCACGAGACTACAACTCGTCCACTAGGGACACCTAAGGGTTTAAAGGCTTGTTGCATATGCTAAATGCAACCGTGATCCCTACGAAAGTGGCTTAGTTTACTTTTATTTTTATTTTGTTGTTTTGCTCGAGGATTAGCAAAATGTTAGGTTTGGGGGTGTGATGAGCGGAAAATATATCAATATTTATCGCCCCTTTAACTTAATATTTTGTTTAGTTTCTCGGGTTTGATGAACGTTTTGATGTGTTTTAGTTTATTTTACAGATAAATAATATCGGGTCTCAATGAAATCATTTAGGATGAAATATGGGTCAATAAGGGCAATTATTGGACTTGATATTTTAATTTTGGAGATTGGAAACTTGAAAGGGCGTTTTGACGAAGTGCAGTTTTGGAAATTCCAGTTTTACGCATCTTTCGTATTTTGGGCATAACTTTTTACTCAGATATCGGATTGAGCTGATTCAAGTTCCAGATTAAAGAATACTCAAATATCTACAACTTTGAAAGACAAAATAATTTCGAATTCTGAAGATTTCATGCCCGAAATTGATGAACCATCCAGAAGTGTGTAGTGTGTAATTATTAAAGTCACTTTCAATCATTTTCAAAGCAAAAAAATAAATTAATAAAAAATAATAAAAATTATCAATTATCACCAACATGATAAGAGATTAGTGGAGCAATTAATAATGGATTTGGTGGAGCAATTAGTGGAGCAATTAATAATTGATTTGGTGGATGATTTGATGGAGGCAAAATTTTGCCTATAAATACCAAGCCATTTCATTTGTAAAATTCATACTTTCTTCTAAGGAATTCCTTAAGAATACTAAGAAGATTGTATCTTGTTTTTTTATTTACAGCTTTCAGTAATTAATTTTCGTTTGCGTACTTTCTTTTCTTTACTTTTCAGTTTTTACTTTCCGCAATTTACTTTTACGCACAATACTTTTCTTTATTTAATTTTCAGTTTTTACTTTTCAGTAATGAGGAGGTAACTCCCCTTTGCTGGGGTAAAAGGTAAAACTTTTATTACTAATATTTAGATTAATCTCCCTTAATTATAATATATAAACTAGTTCAAACCTGACTTAACGAGGATACCGCCATATTGGTCGGTTGGTAATTATTTAAATTGATTTTAACCTGACTAAACTGGATACCGCCTGATTGGTCGGTTGGTAATTAATTATTAATTTGACTTAATCTGGATACCGTCTATATGGCTGGTTGGTAATTATCATGCAAAGTTAATATATTATATTAAGGGAGATATCTAAAATAGAAGTAATAAAAGTGGATCCTTTTACCTCAGCATTTTCTTTTATTGTAATTTTACTTTATTTACTTTTCAGCAATTTACTTTTCAGCAATTTACTATTTAGCAATTTACTTTCAGCATTTACTTTTCAGCATTTAATTTTCAGTATTTAATTTCAGCATTTACTTTCAGCATTTACTTTTCAGCATTTAATTTTCAGTATTTTACTTTATGTCTTTTATTTTATTTAATTTTTTTTACTACCCGTAAATATGTGTCGTAACTAAGCCAATTATCTAGGGTTGTGATGAAATCCAATACCACCGGTTTATAAAGGGTTAAATTATAGTTTGGGTAATTTAAAGGTTTACTTATTAAGTCTTAAGCTTAATGCTTCTTGTTGTCTGATCACCAATAAGATTGATGTGGTAAATCTAAAATGAACTAGACATAGGGATTTTAGGTTTCAGCATTAGACTTAATAGCCCACGATCTTCCTTGAGGATAGATAACCCTTTAATAGATTTCCTTACAGGATAGACATATACCTGTCGGGCGGGGGTAGCCATAATTGGAACTTAAACTTAATGAATCCAGATAATTTGGTTGACATAGACATATGGTTCAATTGGGTTAAACTGGGTATTTGCGTCTGACCATCGACAGAGGCTTTTGCATAATTTAGTGTTCCAGGTTAGTAAACCGATTTATTACACAAACATAAAATAACCACTTCATCTTTAAAATGATATTGGAAGAAATCACAACCCTAGATAGTTTTTAATATTGAATTTTCTTAAAACCTACTTTCGAACAATTTTATTTACTTATTTTTAAATTTAGAATCGTCACCATTTCAAATCAATCAAACAACCTGTTAGATACTAGTAATCATTTGACTTCATAAAATTAATATATTAGATATTAAGTCCTTGTGGGATCGATATTTTTATACTACTTGAACGATACGTGCGCTTGCGTTATACATGTGTGTTTACGCCGGTCAATGTCAAAACGGCTTTTCTAAATGGATTTCTTGATGAAGAAATCTATATGGAACAGCCGGAAGGTTTTGCATCCAGCGAAACCTCGGGTATGGTATGTAAGCTTAAGAAGTCCATTTATGGACTTAAACAAGCTTCAAGAAGTTGGAATCTTCGATTCGACGAGATTATTTGATCGTCTGGTTTTCTCAAGAATTCGGAGGAATCCTGTGTGTATCAGAAGGCCAGTGGGAGCATGGTCGTATTTTTAGTCCTATATGTTGATGACATCCTAATCATTGGGAATGATTTAGGTATGTTACAAAGCGTAAAAGCGTACCTCTGTAAGAATTTCTCCATGAAGGACCTGGGAGAAGCTTCCTATGTTTTAGGGATAAAACTCTATAGAGATAGACAAAGGAGGCTGATTGGGTTATCCCAATCAACGTACATAGATAAGATATTGGAACGGTATAGTTTTGGTAACTGTAAGACAGCAAACATACCGTTCAGACATGGGATACATCTTTCTAAGAAGATGTGTCCACAAACAGAAGATGAGAAGGTTAGAATGTCTAACCAACCTTATGCTTCGTGTTTGGGTAGCATAATGTATGCCATATTATGTACGAGGCCTGATATCAGTTTCGCTGTTAGCGTAACTAGCCGATATCAGTCCAATCCAGGTAATGACCATTGGATGGCCATTAAACATATCCTAAAGTATCTTAAAGGTACCAAGGATAAGTTAATAATTTATGGAGGAAACGAGCTGCAGGTTAATGGGTATACAGACTCCGATTTTCAATCGGATCCCGATGATAGAAAGTCTACATCTGGATTTGTCTTTACCCTTAACGGAGCTGCAGTTTGTTGGAAGAGTTCCAAACAGGGATCGACAGCTGATTCCACCACTGAGGCGGAATATATTGCAGCTTCTGAAGCCACAAAAGAGGCTGTGTGGATAAAGAACTTTATCACAGAATTGGGAGTTGTCCCAAGTATCGAGAATGTGATTCCGTTATACTGTGATAATATTGGAGCCATTGCGCAAGCAAAGGAACCGAGGGCGCATCAGAAGTCGAAGCATGTGGAACGCAAGTACCACATCATTCGAGAGATCATGTCGTGAGGGGATATTGTCGTGTGCAAGGTACCGAGTGAAGATAATGTAGCAGACCCGCTGACGAAGGCCATACCTCCGAAGTTGTTTGATAAACACGTGGAGTCGATGGGTATTAGATACAATCGATATTGGCACTAGAGCAAGTGGGAGATTTTGTTGGGGTTGGTGCTCAGAGCGCCAATTCCCGGTTGTATTTCTGTTGAATACTTCTGTAAAACATTATTATTATGAATAATATATGCAGTTTCTATAATATAATCTATCTTTCTATATGGTAAAGACGTAAAGACCCTAGAATGATTAGTCATGATACAGTTGCAAAAGCTTCGCAACGGACATTGAGTAGTATCATGACGTTGTCATTCTCAGACAGTTCCTGGTCAAGGTTTACACTACTTGGTCAGTATAGTAAACCCGTTGAGACCGGTACATGTCGTATACTGGAATATATTATTCCAATGGTTTCTCAATGAACCATTAGTCTTGGAGACTAGTATAGACATGTAGGTGTTTATAGCGGATAAACACTGAACGACTCACCGAAGATTCTTAATGGATGGTACACCAGCGTCAATAAGAATCTTCTTGGGTTGAGTAGCACTTGTGATTCTTAGACTTGAGATGCCATTGTGGGCACATGAGACATCTTCTACACTTAGACGGCAGTCACGTCAGCGATCTATTTAGATCAGACCTCCGCCTGTTCGTTGGGTGTAGATAGATCCTCAGGGTGTCCTATGTGTATCAAGATAGGATCCGTCAGTTCTGTGTATCAGAGCATAGGTAGTCCATATGATTAGCAATCAGATAAAACCATGGGCCCGTGGTAAAGTTTAGAAGCTAGTTCTAAACATTCTTTTAGAGATTGCTAATAGAATAGTCGAGTGGATAATCCCGATAGAGATTTGACGTTTACATCTATATCTCTGGGATTTATCCGGATACCTGTGACGGAGGAATTGTACATTTGCCATGACCTCGACCTGTATGGTTCAGCGAGATTATCCGTGATCGTCATAATCTACGGGTGGATAGATTATGGACACGAAATTAGATTTCGTGACGGATATACCTGAATCTAGAGAGTCTCAATAATGAACATACTCGTAGAGCACTAGAGCAACATTAATAAATAATATTGATTATTTTAAAGTCGTTTAAAGGTTAAACGCAAGATACGTGCTAAAGGGACTAGATAGTCATTTACCTAATTATTGTGTATTTACATTTAATACTTGATTAATTTAAATACACATTAATTAATAGTCAAAATGAGTTATTTGACTAATATCCTATATGAATATATGTATTTAATATTTAATGTAAATATTATACATATATTTAATATATTTGTATTTAATTAATTAATTAATTATTTAATTGTTAAATGATTAAATTAATTAAAATATAAATATCTTAACTTTGGATATTTGATTTAAATGATTAAGTAGCCTTTGTTGACCAAGTGATAAATTTCTAATCAAGTGTTTTTGGATATTTATCAACTTGATCAAATTAATGTGAAATAAAATTGAAATGAATTTGGTGTATTTGGCTTAGCCAAATTCGGCCAAGGCATATTTTGCCACAAGTATATATTGTTTTTCATTTCATTTTATTTCTAACCTAATACACTTTTCATAAAACTCCATTGAAAGAAACTAAGGAAGCAAGTGAAGGAGAAAATGAAAAAACCTAAAGAAAAGCTTGGATTTTGTAAGTTTTTCAAACTTACTATTAGAAAGGAAATTGTTCCTTAGGATCTAGGCAACATCTTGTGATGTTCTTAAGTTATTCTTTTCTTTATTCTGGTGTTTTGATGATGGAAATTTTTATTGAAGTGTTGAGCATGTATGTGAAGGAAGGTTGTGACTATTGTAGTTGTAAGCTTTCTTTTAAGGTTTTGGAAACCATGTTGCTAATCTAGAGTTATTGACCCACTCTTAAATGACCTAGATTTTATCTTGAGTTGTTTCATTGTGTTGAGACTTGGATTGGATGGAAGAATGATGATTGAAGTAATTGATTTAATGTATTTGGTCTAATTTGTCCAATTTGTGGAAATTGAAAAATTAGGGTTCATGACCAATTCCAAATTTTGGGATTTTCATATATGTTGTGTATTTGTGTGTTTATATGATGCATATAAAGTTTCATGTTCATTGGATTACATCTTGATGTGTTTTGATGCATGAAATGACAAAGTGCTCCAATTGGAACCTTAGTGAGGCTCTCGGCCTTGATGTGAGAATTTGGGATTTTGGTGCTTTTGGTGTTTTGATGTTTTGAACATCATAAGTTCATCTTAGAAATGATTTAGAATCATTCAAAATTGATTAGATCAATTTCGGACTAAAATGGACAAAATACCAAAGCAAGGGTAATTTGGTAAATTCACTTAAATATGATTTATTGAATTTTATTTCATAATTTGATTATTGGAATATTAAATAAATATGTTTATTTAATTAATCCGAGAAAAAGTTTTGAAATCTGAAAATCGGATTTTCACCGCTTCCGCTGCGTTACCGGATTCACCCCGTAAAAACCCCTACAGGCCCGTGACACCCAGCATACCCAAATGTTCAGGAATGAGAAACCTGGTTTCTTTCCTGTTCATATCTAATATGAAGTCTGTCTAACAGATGTTTATGGAACCTTATTCTAAATAAGTTATGCACTGTTTATGCTTATCCGTTGAAGGAAATGGTAGCTCAGAGCGACTCATGATTAACCTTATTATGTCCAACAAAATTCGATTACTCGGTTCGGGCACAACATAAAATGACGTGTTCCGGGATGAGTCCTCATTGAAATAATACTATACTCTTTCAAGTATACGAGAAACTTATTGCTTAAGTATTTTCATCATGGTCTTACTGTGACGGTATAATACTATAGCCGATCTGTATGTCTATTTCGTGTCGAAACTGTAAAAGTTTCTGATTTGTGTTCCAAAAGAAACACATAACCATAACGCGATGCCACATCCGTAAAGGTCACGAAATATTCATATCCACCTCTAGCCTAGCTAGACATGGGCCCACTTGCTTCACTATGAACTAGGGCTAACAGATCGGTGGCACTTACATTTTTACCAAGTTAATAGTGTTTTAGGCACTTTGCCCAATAAACTAGATTCGTAGACTTTATTTGAATGGGATCAAATCAGTCATAGTACCCACTCTTCAAAAGTGTGGATATACGATTCTTGTTTAATTGTGTCCTAGACAACAATGCCACAATTAGTTTCTTCTGATCAAATCAGTTCGAGCTATTGTTTGTCATGTTATATGTTTGAGATTCATTTATATTCAAAATATAAATTCTGTTATTTACATCTAATGTGTTTATCTCAATATCATCTTTATATAATAAAACACTTTAGTGTTCTAGAATATAAAGGTATATCCGCAACGGATAATACACTGATATAGAAATAATGTTTCTAGTCAAACTAGTTACATTATAACAGTTTCCTATTTGAGTACACATACGAGGGTAGTTCCTAAAATAGGTATCTACAGTTGAAACATCGATTTTCGTCCCGTTTCCAATTCGCAGATAATCTATATGAAGTCAGTATCCTGCTCAAGCAAATTCTGAACACCAGTATATATTTATGTACCACACTAAGTATTTAAAATCCAATTTTAATACTAGTATTTTACATAATTATGACAAACATATTTGAAGTCAGAGCCTTGCTCGTCTTCAATTCCTTCATGTCTGCTTTGTCCAAACGGCAGTCACACTTCCGCGATCCTGTTTGCCACAATTTAGGCAGACATTTTGGGATATGTCATTTATCTTCCCAGAAGATTATAATGATTTTGCCTTTGCCCTTTTTCATATTCCAGAAGCCTTTGGCCAAGCCTCGGGTTTCTAGAATATCGAAGTAAAGTGCGCCTTGTGCTACTTGCCTTATTGCAAACTTTGACTTTGTCTCCTTGAGATTAGCCATTAACTCTCCAAGGGTTAAGTATTGCAATTTATTACTTCTAAAATCTAAATATAGATTTATGAAGATCCTTCAATTTCAGTATCATACTTTAAGGATCTAATCCTTAGTTCTGATTAAGAAATTAAGGAGTCTACAACGACAAGCTAAATGGATTAAGCATTAAAGTTATCATTACATAATCTTCCAAAGATTATGCTCTACTATTTGCTTAACTCCGGGCTTAGGCATAATATGTTATTTTATCAAATAAAGTAACTTATTATTTTCCAGGACCATCCTGAAACTTTATTCCCAATTTGAAAAATTAAACCATTTAAATACATTTTCCCTAGGATTATGTTTTAAATGTCAATCTTTCAATTTTATCTTGATTCTAATAGTCCAACTATTTAATCAACGATTTAGGTACTATTTATTATAATGATTATTATAGTCCAACTATTTTAATCAACTATAATTTAATAGATTGAATACAGTCCAACTGTTAATTAAAACAACAATTTAAATATTAGTCCAACTAACATTTAATTGACGAATGATATTTGATTGAGCGCGTATGGCAAGTCATTAAACGAATATTGCAAATTCAATTCTTGCCTCCCACTATTTTTCGGCAAGCCTCTAACCCTCTGTCGAGTAATCGGGAAACCGTGTTTCCTAGTGGGCTAGGATCCCGTTAAATATCACATAATCTTGACTTTTGCCAACAAATTGTATGATAATTAACTAGGTAGATCTCTAAGATCAATTGGATCCAATCCAATTCCTAGATCCAGTAGGGGGACATCCAAGTCCGAAACATATATCTTATATATGCCAATATATCCAATATATTACCAAACCTTTTTCCTCTGAATCAACTAAGCATTGGCTTTGGCACAACAAACTTAGTGATCCCACTTAAGCGCGACCCATTGACCATGGAAAGCTTCGTAATCAATGTCGATGGACAAGAAGTGGTCTTGACTTTGGCCAACAAACCACAACTTGGACAAGACACCAATATGGAACAAAGCCTTCGTGATTCAAACACATCCTCGACGGACAAAGGCCTTGACTTTGGCCAACAAGCCAATGCCAGTCTTAGATCTTGAGTAAGAATCACTCAATGGAAGGAAAAAACGCTTAATATTATTTGAGGGTTTTTTCGCGTGCAAATTGGCAACCAATTTATTATCTTTGTTAAGGTCATCATCATTACACCCTTAAACATACATTCTAAACACATAATAAAGCGCTTTAAATAAAGTAATAATGATATGCGGATGGATACTTTACATTGATCCAAATCAAATCTCTCATTTTCTCTCTCCCGCTAGCACATGTATTGCTTCTACCCGTTACACTACACTTCTAAAGAAACCTCGTTTACATTGAGGGGAATAGGTGAGAAGAGAATACAATGAAAAGGAGGTAATAAGGCTGAGACACGCAGGTCCAATTAATAAATCAAATTTATTACAGCAATTTCTAAAATTGCCACACCCATCTAATATCCATCTGATATACATTATTCATGCATCGCAACCATGTATTCACACAAGCATGTTATCAATCAATCTAATCCAATTAATTAATCTGAATATTAATGACCATCCAATGTTCAAACAACGATTTGATTTTGCGCGAGTCAAACTCGTTTTGCGAATAAGTACTCAAAGTACGAATTCTCGAATTAAATTAACTACATAATTAAATCCAATTCAATTTGTATTTAATACTAACTCGCTATTTAATTCCAAATTAAATATTCACTTTATTAATAAACCTTTACGATTTAAATTCCAAATTTAATCGTTACGGGTCTTTAAGCCCGATTAATATCCAATATTAATTTAATTAAAGTCCAATGGGCTTTTAATTAATTTCTTTAGGCGTGGACTTTTGGTCAACTCGGGTCAAACCCAATAACCAAAGTCCAATTCGGGAGTTACCCCATAAGCCTAGAAATCAATTTAGGCCCATTAGGCCCAATTAAACTTTAAAGGTCCATTAGTGGCATTTGGGCTTTATGGAGGCGGTTTTGGGCCCAATTTGATCCAACCAATTTAGCCTAAACTCAACTTGGTACAATCAAGCCCAATAATCCCAATTACAATATTTCAAGCCCAATTTCCAAAATTAGCCCAATTCAATTAAATTACAAAAATCGAATTTTCCAATTTAATTACCTAAGTGTATAACATAATTAATTACCCAAATCAATATTTCCAAAACACCAATTAGCCCAATTAATCATGTTCATTTTCATCATCACATGTCCAACACATTTTTGTTAAAATCAAACCCATTTACACATGCTATAGTCTCGGCAATGGAGGGATTTTTCAAATCAATTCCGAATTCAATCCAATCAAATTCTAAATCAATATTTCCCAATCGTTTCCAACTCATCCAATGATCAACGAAACAAAATTCCAAGACATTTAGGGCTAGTACATATTCGGCCAAGCCAACAATTTTGGGGGAAAATATTCCAAACAAAATTTCATCAAATTGATCCAATCAATCATCAATTAAAACACATTTAAACATATTAATTCATCCAATTTCATTAAATCATGCTCAAATTTATTTTACCCAAATTTTAAGCCCTAAAATTTTCATGCTCAACCTTGCTCATAGATACCATTGTTGGAATTTTCTAAGCATCCCAAGATCATTAAACAAGCATGAAACAAGTGCAAATACAACGAGGGAGTTACGGAATACTCACATCGATCGGTTGAGACGCAACGAAGACAAAAAACTTTCTACCCTCTCCAAGATGGCTCGGCAGTGGGCTGCTACTGCAGTCCCATTTTCGGCTTTGTGTCTTCAAGAATCCAAGCTCCAAGCTTCGTCAAATGATTCCAAGCTCATGGTTGGACGTCCCTATCACCTTCGCATGACTTCGTAGTGTGCTTAGCACTCCCGATTTTGCCACAAAATCATGACTTTTGCTTCCTTCATGCTCGATTTTGCCCAGCAAAAACAGAGAACCAGAAAAGGCCCAAATGGGCGTGAAGAAGAGAGGGAGATAGAAAAGAAGAGAGAGTTGTATGATGGTTGGTGAGAAAGTGTATCAAATACACTTTTGATTTTTTTCAAAAAATCAATTAATTGATTTCCAAAATCAAAAAACAAATACCAAACATTAAATATATTAAATGTCTATCATGCCATCACACTTGAGTGTATTACACTCAACCATCAACTTCCATCAAGTCACATCACTCAATCATCAAATCAAGTGACTAATGATTGACGCTTGATGCGACTAGCGATTTGACGCTTGATTTGACTTGCGTGCCGCACTCGAATTCGAAATGCGAATGCGTTCGCAAACAATCCCGGCTCGGGTTCGCTAATTCCAAATTAACGAATTTTCCGTTGCGACGTAATTAAATGATTATGCCTAGCGAAATCACCATTCACGTGCTAACAAATTAATTATAAATTAACTTGTTCGCCCGAATTAAAATGTAATTTTAATTCCGCGTCGAAATCCAATTTCGTATAATATATCAAATATATTATTTTATCGATTAATTCCAAATTAATCGTTCTCTCTCTTTAATTGATATTTTATCCCAGATAAAATATCTCCGCAATTAATCCCAGATTAATTTTCTCTCTCATCTAATTAAATCCAGATTAATTAAAGTGCAAGTCATACGTCATCGGTGAATCTTCGGGAAGCGACCCATGAGATCTCCGGATATGTTGGCAGTAAAATCGGTCGTCGGACTATCCGAACACGTAAGTACCTACCGATTTACAAGACAAGGTTGGCTTCTAGCAAAGCGCCATGCCTACCCAATTCTCCAGAAATATCCTTACAGGAATATAAGGATCTATATCAGGCGTAGTATACGTAGTATTGTGTATGTCGATCCAGTATCGAATGATCACGTGCTAGGCCTGGGGCTGGAATTGTGTCTGCCCCGTACGAAGCACATGTCGAATGTCTGGTAACTAGTCTCTATAATTGGATAAACATGACCTTGTCATTTTATCCCGATGACTACAGTACATAAGAGTACTAGTACCGTATCCTACGTGACCATCATCTCCATATGACTGAAGTGATACTTCCGTCTTGACATCACACCCAACACACTACGATTCTCGATATACCCAGAATAGGCGTACACAGAAACCGGTAAAGCCCTTGGACGACCAAAACCAAAGTATATTGATTGTCGCAAGCATTAGCGGTGCAAGTCTCAGGTTAAGACCAAATACACCTACCCTGATTTCGGACTTCCATAGACACATAGTCATACTACCAATGGAATTCTGAGGGGGTCTATCCAGAGCGAAGCTGTTTCTCGTACCATCGGTAAAACACAACCTCATATTACACTTGCATGATTATCCTATACCCAGATATATGAGAACTATGTCGTTGTGCCATCATAAACGCGCACAAGTGTAATACTAGTCTTTTAAGCATTATCGATGTCCAATCTCGATAATATTCTGACTAGGGATATTTAATGATTTATCCTTCGTGGACTGCTACCGTCTCATATCATTCTCAATCCAGGAACAAATTATATGGACCTCCTATCATTTATACATTTTGGTGATCTAATCACAAATGATAAGAGAGCAACCTCCTTTGTCACATAGTTAATTTGTACAACAACACCATGATCTGTACAAATAGTGACGCTATGGGTCATAATTGTCCAACACAAATTTGATTCCATTCAAATAATGTCTACGAATCTAGTTTATTGGGCAAAGTGCCTAAAACACCTTTACTTGGTAAAAGTGTAAGTGCCACCGATCTGTTAGCCCTAATTCATAGTGAAGCAAGTGGGCCCATGTCTAGCTAGGCTAGATGTGGATATGAATATTTTGTGACCTTTACGGATGTGGCATCGCGTTATGGTTATGTGTTTTCTTATGAAACACAAATCGGAAACTTTTAGAGTTTCGACACGAAATAGACAAAAGATCGGCTAAAGTATTAAAACCATCACAGTTGGACCATGATGAAAATACTTAAGCAATAAGTTTCTCGTATACATGAAAGAGTATAGTATTCTTTCAATGAGGACTCCTTCCGGAACACGTCAATCTGACGGTGTGTCCGAACTGAGAAACCGAATTTTGTTGGACATGATAAGGTAAATCATGAGTCGCTCTGAGCTACCATTTCCTTCAACGGATACGTATAAACAGTGCAGAACTTATTTTGAATAAGGTTCCATAAAAATCTGTTAGCCAGATTTCATATTAGATATGAACAGGAAAGAAACCGGGTTTCTCATTCCTGATGATTTGGGAATGCTAGGCATATGTTTGGATGATACCAAACCAGAACCCAAATCGGATAAGTGCTTAAGTTGCAGGTTATCCTAGGGAAACCAAAGTATAGTACTTATACAACTCACTAGAGAATAATGTAATTGTTGCTCGCCATGCGTTTTTCCTAAGAGGAATACTTATATGTAGTGGTAAGTGGGAGGATAGTAAAACTCGATGAAAATCAGAGTAATACTATTTCGGGCAACGAATCCTTAATGGAACACAAATAGTTCATCAAGGATGAAACTACACCAATAATCTTCGAATACACAAGAACCGCGTAAGTCGGAGAGAGTCAGAAAACAACCTGGGGTATGGGTTTCTGATCTCACCTCATATAGATGTCAATCTTATTGAGGAAGACGAACTGACTACGTATGAGGAAGTGATAAAAGGTATCGACTTCCTATTATGGCATAGTGCCATGATGTCCAAAATGGATTCCATGTATACCAACTATGTTTGGACACTAGTTATTGTACCGGAAGGTATTTTGCCTATTGGTACTATATAAGTCTTCAAGGAAGACATACATGGAAGGCAACATACCATCGTATTAAGCTAGGCTTGTAGGGAAAAGGTATCGTTATCAACATTGTGTAGATTACGACGAAACCTTTTACATGTTGCCACGTTATATCCATTTGGATAATGCTTGCAAATGCTGCATGTTTCATTTATGAAATATGACAGCTGAACGTCAAAATCGCTTTCCTTAACGGAAACCTTTTGGAGGATGTTTACAACATCCTGACGATTTTGTCGAACCAAAACAAGCAAACAAGGTTTGCAGGTTAATTCGATCCATGGATGGATTGAAGCAAGCATTGGGTTCTTGGAATTATCGTTTTGATGTAATCATAATGATGTATGATTTAATTCAAAACGAAATGATTCTTGTGTATATAAGGAGGTTAGTGGGAGCGCACTGACAATGAAGTCCTAAGTAATGATGACGTCATTTCTTGGAAATGATATTTCCATAATACTATCGGTAAAATCTTGGCTTTCGAGAAAATTCACGTAGAATTCTTGGGAGAGAAACAACCTTTATTTTAGGAATAAAGATCTACTGGATAGATCTAAAAGTTGTTGATACTCTTCGAGAAATCATACATTGATAAATGTACGCAACCTGGTGTCTCATACGCTTTGAGCATATGGAGTCACAATCAGGCCAGTCCAAGTAATAGTGATTGGATTGATGTTAAGAACATGCTTTAGTATCTTAGAGATCTAAGGATGTTGTCTTATACTATAGAGAATGAGAACTTGAAGTGACTGGGTTCATTGTTGCAAGTTTCCTAACCAATAATAACGACTAAAAGTCGTAACACGGTACTATAAAGTTTGAATAACGGAACAGTGAGTTGGAAATCTTCCCTGCAAGATATTGTTTACCGAATAAACAAACAAAAGTGGATTATTGCTGCAGCTTAGGCATCAATAGAAGCCTTCTGGATTGATAATAATCTAATTAGATTAGATATAGTTATGTTAGCAGCTGAGCTAGGCTACAGCGCAAGCTAAAGAATTAATGGTCTCATCAACGATCCAGATACATACTTTGACTATTCATCTGATTCGTTCGGATCATACATCGTGGCGATGTGTTGATCGAATAAATCGCATCGGATGATAATCATGCAAATCCGCTGACGAAAGCCTTCCTCAGCAGTTTGAGCGAACCGTACATAGTTCGGGTGTAGGACACTCGAGTGACTGGCTATAGGCCAAGTGGGAGATTATTGGACAGTTATGACCCATAGCATTACTATTTGTATAGATCATGGTGTTGTTGTACAAATTAACTATGTGACAAAGGAAATTGCTCTTTTATCATTTGTGATTAGATCACCAAGATGTATAAATGATGAAAGGTTCATATGATTAGTTCATGGATTGAGATGATATGAGACAGTATCAATCCACAAAGGTTTAATCAGTTAAATATCCCTAGTCAGAGTATTATCGAGATTGGACATCGATAATGCGGAAAAGACTAGTATTACACTTGTGCGCGTTGTGAGGGCATAACGGCATAGTTCTCATATATTTGGTATATAGGATACTCATGCAAGTGTAGTAGGAGGTTGTGTTTTACCGATGGTACGGAAAACAGCTTCGCTCTGGATAGACCCATTGATGAGTGGTATTTATATCACTTATTCTCACTCATTTGATCTAATATTTCGTATAGATTCTCGAGTTTTGTGAACGTTTTGATGTGTTTTGTTGTTATTTTACAGATAAATAAAGTTTGGAAAGCACTTGAAGCAATTTGGGGCAAAAACGGACAAAAATGCGTCAACAGGGATATTTTCGTCTTTTCTGCATCGCGACGCTGAAGCCATGCGTGGCGCGACGCCCAGGATGCGCCGAATGTGCTAACATGCGCCGTCAGCCACGTGTTAAAATCTGATAGGTTGGACTTGCTAACGTGCGCCGGATCTTGCTAATGTGCACCGCCCTTGCTAACATGCGCCTCATGCCACGTGTCATCACCTCATTGGACCACCCAAACCGCGTGCCACGTGTCGTCTCTCTATTGGACCGAATAATCAACGAATCAGAGCATACCACGTGTCACCATTCTATTAGACCGAATTTACACCCATTCACAAGATTACACGTGGCACGATTTCATTGGAACCGCATCGCCAGCCAACCAGAGCGTGACACATGTCACCAATTATTGTGCCGACAGCCGCGTGGTCAACGTACGCGTGGACTCCAGAAACTGTTGCTAGCGTCGCGACGCTAGTGCATTTTCAGCGTCGCGACGCTGGACCAAAATATGCCTAAAAGGAGGCCGCCATTTCAGTTTTAGTTGCACCATTCTCTCTCATTCTTTGATGTAAAATCGGGAGTTCTCTCTCTAATCTCTTTTAATTTAAGTTTTGTAATTAATTACATTTTGTAATAGTAATTACTTTCTGTAATAGTAATAGTAATTTATCTTGTTTTTACTGTTTCAGTTTTACTATTCAACCATGATGAGGTAACTTATCCTTGCTAAGGTGAAAAGTAATTCTTTTACTGTTACTATTTAGATTAATCTCTCTTAAATATAATATATTTACTATTTAAAATTTGACTTAATACGGATACCGCCATATTGGTCGGTTGGCTATTAAATTTAAATTGGTTTAAACCTGACTAATCCAGGATACCGCCTATATGGCTGGTTGATAATTAAATTTTCTTACCGCCTATATGGCAGGTTCATGGACAAATCATACCGCCTTTATGGCTGGTCGGACTTAATTTGAATTAATCAGGTTACCGCCTATATGGCTGGTTGGTAATATTATCACAAGTTTATATATTTTTTATGGGAGATATCTAAAATAGTAAATAGTAAAAGTAATTCCTTTTACCTTAGTATTTTATTTTATTGTTATTTACTTTTCAGTATTACTTTACCGCATTTACTATTTCGCATTTTTACTTTATGGCTTTTACTTTTAAGTTCTACTAGCCCTAGTCATGTGTCATAAATTAAGTAGTTATCTAGGGTTGTGATGAATTTCAATATCACTGGTTTATAAGAGTTAGATTATAGTTTGGGTAATATAAAGATTTATTTATTGAGTCTTAATCTTAATGCTTTTTATTAACTGGCCATTAATATAAAATTGATTAGGTAAACTTAAAATGAACTAGACATAGGGATTTTAAGTTTAAGACCTTAGACTCAATAGCCCACGATCTCCTTGAGGATAGATAACTCTTTTAATAGATTTCCTTACAGGATAGAATATACATGTCGGGCATGGGTAGCCTTAATTGGAACTTAATCTTAATGAATCTAGGTAATTTGGTTGACATAGACATATGGTTCAATTGGATTATACTAGGTATTTGTAATTGACCATCGGAAGAGGCTTTCACATAATTTAGTGTTCT